>WTSP01002946.1:124011-213164 GCA_025331215.1 Actenoides lindsayi
TATCAACACCCTCCAGCTCCCAGTACTGCAGCATAAGGGCTGGATGGGGAAAAGCAGCTCAGCCAGACCCATTACAAGAAGTTACATGTTTAAGTAGCATGTTATTTGCAGAAGATTGTGAAAATAGTTTGAAGGATTCCTCTTTCACTTATCCAACAGTTATCACTATTGTGGGAACATTATTAATTTACTCTCAAAGTCTCTCCTGAAACACGATTAGTTTTATAAAGTCTTATATTTCTCCATAAAGTACATAACAACAAAATTAAGTTTGGATCAAAATACTAACAATATTCCTAACTAACCTTTCTGGAAAATCTTTAGGCAAACTAAGTTTTCTAAATTTTATTTGCATTTTTAAAGTCCTCTTCTGAATAGCCTTTAGATAAACCAGCATTGAAAATAAGAAAAAATAACCCCAAACAACCAAGGCACATCTACTCATTTAACAGTAAAAACTTTGTTTTGAACTGCAAAAAAAAGCAAAGCTATTCCTCACTCTCTTCTAAATTCATCAACCAGCCAGTAAATTCATGGTAAATACAGAATTTGAAGGATTGTCAAATGATATGTCTCAAGACATTAAAATAGTATACAAAAATTTTATATTATATGACTATAGTATACCTATAGTATATTAGTGATGGACAAGGGATAGGTTCCTCAACAAACAAGTAAGAAAGTTGTAGATGGAGTAGTCAAGCCAAGAGCCTGGGGTGATGGGAACAGAAAGCACAGAGAAATCAACAAAATAAAGCTGAATTGGAATCACCTCAGGTGTAGGCATGTAGAGATAGCAATGCCTGAAAAATAGCCTTATGGAAAATGTTCTCAAGCTTGTACTGGGGAATCAGTATGCTTGGGTGTCTCTATGAAAGGCCTTTTCAGTAATGCACATAACATGGAGGTAGAAGAAAAACAGGAGTTATAAATCTTTACATTTACTGGGCTGTGTGGGATTAGGGAGTCATGGTGGGATAATTCACATGATTGCTGTGCTGCGATGGATGGTTGGATGGATGGATGGAAGGAACAGGGTTTTTTAGGAAAGACAGTCCAGAAAGGTCAGGAGGGAGTGATGCATTTCCTGTGAGAGAGCAGCAGGACTACATTTAGCTCTTCCTTGGGCTGGGTCAGGGGCCAATTGAGAGCCTATGAGTGCTGCTGGTATCTGCTATAAATGTACTGATCAAGAAGGTAAAGTAGATGAGGTTTTGTCCAAACAACTGGAAGAATCGTCATGGTAACAGCCATAGTCCTGATGGGGAATTTAACCACCCTGATATCTGCTGAAAGGCCAATACTGCAGGGCTCATCCAATTTAGGAGGTTTTTAGAATGCATTGACAAAATATGTCCCTAGCAATAAGAAAGCTGCAAGGGATATGGTCTTACAACCTCAATAAAAGTTCACCCCAACAAGTAGAAAATGAGGCAAAGGCATCAGGAGCCCTGCATGGATAGCAAGGACATTGTGCTTGAACTTAGACATAAAAAGAAGTGTGTAAAGTTTGGAAGCAGGAACAGATAATCCAGAAGGAGTATAGACTTGCCATCCCATTGTGCAGGGACAAGGTTAGAAAAGCCAAGGCTGACCTAGAGTAGAATCTTGCAAGGGTGTGAAGGACAATAGGAAAGGATTCTGCAAGTACAGAAAAAGCAAAAGGGAGTCAAGGGACACGAACCTACTGCTGAATAGATCAAGGGATCTACTAACAAAACAGAAAAGACCAAGGTGCTCAATGCCTTCTTTGCCTCAGTTTTCAGTGGTTAGACCAACTTTTAGGAATTCCAGACCTCTTAAACCAGAGAGAAAGTCTGGTACAAAGAAGACCTACATTTGGTGGAGGAAAATTGGTCAAGGAGCACTTAAACAAACATGCTCATGAGGTCTGAGAGGTTGCACTCCTATGTTCACTAAGGTCAAGAAGGAAGAACTGGAGAGCTACAGACTGGCCAGCCTCACTTCAGTACCTGGGAGGGCGATGGAGATAATCATCCTGAAAAACATTTCCAAATACATGAAGGATAAGGTGATCAGGAGAAGTCTATATAGAACTATGAAGGATGCTTAAGAAGCTTGACCAACCTGCTAGCCTTCTGCAATGAGCTGTCTATCTTGGTCAATGAGAATAGAGTAGTGAGTGTTACTTACTTTGACTTTAACACTGTCTCCCATAACATTCTTTTAGACAAGCTGATGAAATACAGGTGCACAGTGGGGTGATTCACTGCTGTCTGAACAGCTGAACCCAGAGGCTTTTAACTGGTGGCACAAAGCCCAGGTGGAGGCAGACCACTAGTGGTGTAACCCTAAGGGTATATACTGGGGCCAATAATGTTCAACCTCTTCATTAATGACTTGGACTATGGAACACTGTACCCTCAGAAAGTTTGCAGATTATATGAAATAGGGATGTTTTGGATGATTGTGGTGAGTTAACTAAGTGGCCAGACACTCCCTTCCCTTCTACTGCTCACTTCCCCCACCCCTGGCAGCACAGAAGGAGAAAACAGAAAGAAGAGGAACAAGAAAGTTCATGGTTTGAGATAAAGACAGAGATACTTCCCATTACCATCACTGGCAAAACAGACTTGACCTTGGAAAAACTGAATATTGCCAATTAAAAAAGAGATTAATTACTGATTTGGGCAGTGGAAAACATAAAGGTAAACATTGAAACAATGCCTTTCCTCCCTCCTTTCCTAGGTTCAACTTCACCCTGGACTTCTTCCCCACCCAAAGTAGCACAAGGAAGATGGATGTAGGGGCATGAGGATCAGTACATATTGGTTTCTAACTGCTGACCAGTTGGAAAGCAGCTTTGTTTAGAAAGAGCCAGTGATCCTGGTGGACAGGATAATGACCATGAGTCATCAGTTCGCCCTCTCTCAAAAGGCAAATGCCTTTTGGCATTTCCCTTAATCTCCCTGGCTAGATTTAATTCTAACTGAGCTTTAGCTTTTCTAACCAGGTCTCTTGCTGCTCGGGCAGCTTCCTTGTATGCCCCCCATTCTAGCTGTCCTTCTTTCCACTCCTTGTAGAGTTTCTTTTTGTGTGACAGCATGTCCAGGAGTTCCTTGTTCATCCAGGCAGGTCTCCTAGCATTCTTTCCTGCCTTTCTCTTTGCTGGTATAGTTTGCTCCTGGGCACTGAGAAGGTGATCCTTGAATGTCAACCAGCTGTCCTGGGTCCCCCTACTCTCTAGGGCTTTGTCCCATGGCACTTTGGCCAGCAGATCTCTGAAGCGATCAAAGTCTGCATGCCTAAAGTCCAGGGTTGTAAGCTTGGAGTATGTCCTCCTAGCTACCCTGAGGATCTTAAATTCAATTGCTTTGTGATCACTACAGCCAAGATTGTCCCCAAGTTTTACATCAGACACCATCAGATCATCAGATAATTGTAGGTGACATACCTGTCACAGGCACTGTATTTAAGCTCCAGGGTTTTCTTCTATGGGAAATCACTGTTATGATTACTGCCACTTTCAGATTTAAATGTAAGCATCATCCCTTACTTTCCTTTAGTTCATCAGAAAACAAGGCAAACAAATAAAATTCCATAAAGTTGTTTCCCTCAGATTAGGAAAGAAGTGTCCCATTATTCCTATTCTAACCACTGAAGGTAAATTAAGATCCTGTATACTTGAAACCTTATAACTAAAAGATGTTTGTGAGAGATTGACTAAAAGATCTATTTTATAGAAACACCAGTGAAAGTTTTAACAGGTCCTTTTTTGAATCAAAGTCTTGATCTTAAAAAGAAACATGCAACCACTGCCTCCCTACCCACTCACCCCTACCCCACAAAAAAACCCCAACCAAACAAAAAAAAACCAAACATCAAACAATCAACCAACTGAAAAAAAAGGTGCCAAATGCTTTCTATTTGCCTGGGCATGAGCTAACATGATTTGCCAGTTATTTCTAGCAACTTTTTTTTTGTCATAGTTCCCTGTCCTTCCCTTTTTGCTTGGCAAAAACTATCAACAGCTCACACTGTTTCCAAAATATATTGCTCAGGATTATGAATTTTTCTAGCTCTTCACTCTTTGCAAGTGATTAGCTACCCCAAAGGAAAAATCTTATGAGAAATATTGTCCTTTGGAAACATATTCTCCAGTTCAAAGACTTTGCTAAACAACACAATCCTCTCCTTTTTCTGAATTAGCCAGATTTAGAGCTGTAAAGTTCAGAAGGAGCATTCAAATCATTACTTTCTTATTACTTCATTGTTAGACAAAAGAATAATATGTTTGACATTGATGTCTCTTCAATCCTTGCATTTTAAAATTTTAAATACCAAAAGCAAAGCAAATAAAATTTCAGTGCCAGTTTCAAAGCTAAAAGTGTCTCAAAACTGATCACGTAGAACTAGGCAAACCAAATAGGTATTTCTACAGATTAAAAAAAACTTAAGATGATATTGCAGAAGGTAATAAAAAGGAAACAGGACATAGTATTATCTTTGGATTACCTGTGACTCACTAACGTTTTACCACAGTGGATATCATTACAAACTTAATTTCCTTTCATATGATTTCAAAAACAGCTACTGTGCATACAGTGTCCATAAATCACAGTGAAAATGTGTTGTTAAAGCAGGCAAAACTCTGCATTATAAAGATAATTCTTCAATAAGAAGCCCAATTAAGACTTTAATTTTGTAAGTATTTCTAAATTTTCAAGTGGCTACTACAAAGCATGTACACTGAAGAAAAGTGAAAAATAATGAAAAACCATCAAAGAGTAAAAGCAAAGATAATGAAGTCAAAATAATGAAAATACTTTTAGAATTAATATTTGCAGAACAAAAGAAATCTTAGCTGAATTTTCAGTGAAATTAAATGTTTCAGTGAGAAATTTGTCACAAAGAACACATCATCTAAAGATTTCTAGAGTTTTTCCACTACAAATTAAAAGACAGACACTTAGCTATTTTTTTCATTTCCAGAAGGTTTGACATAGTTACATGGGTTGCTTTTAAGCCCATAATATTTTCTAACTGTTCTGTCTCTTAATTCAAAATATCAGTAAGTCATAAAATTTCTTTACTTTCTTAATAATGGCATGAGTATTAGCACTGCTAAAAAACACCCATTAATTTCAATAGCATTTGGAGGAGTATTTTCAGCTTATACGTTCTATTTTTATCCACTTTAATGATATTGTGACATTTTAGTATTTTTCTTCTTTGATTGGGAAGAAAAACATTCATTCAAAACGTCTTTCAAAATGAAAATTATAAATCTTTTTTATTGAAAATATATGTCTGTTTAATGACTTCTGAGAAAAATCCCATGTGGATATGTCCTGAACATCTTAACTGAGCTTCAGAAAATTTTTAGTTTTGTCAAAACAGCATTTTCTGATGTGGGTCTGTACTAAATGGCACCTTCTGCATTTTATCAGTCTTTATTTTCATTACAGCATGTCTTAAGATCTTCATTTACACAAGGGTCTGCTAAGGTCAATGCAGGACACACACATGGATGTGTCCCTCACTGGAAGAGTCTATGGAATCACAGAATGGTAGGGGTTAGAAGGAACCTCTGGGAATCATCCAGTCCAATCCCCCTACTAAAGCAGGTTCTGGATCATGTTGCACAGGAATGTGTCTGGGTGGGTTTTGAAAGTCTCCAGGGAAGGAGACTCCACAGCTTCTCTGGGCAGCCTGTTCCAGTGCTCCATCACTTTCAAAGGACAGTTTTTCATGTGCTTGTGGAACTTCCTGTGTTGCAGTTTGTGCCCATTGTTCCTTTCCTATCACTGGGCACCACTGAAAAGAGTCTGGCCTCATTCTCTCGACACCAACCCTTCATATATTTATAAGCATTGATAAGATCCCCCTCATTGATAAGATCTCTCTCTTCTCCAGGATAAACAGACTACAGCTCTCAGCCTTTCCTTGTAATAGACATGTTCCAGTCCTCTAATCACCTTCATAGCCCTCCACTGGGCTCTCTCCAGTACCTCCCTGTCTCTTGAACTGCAGATTCTCACATTCTTCTCCATAGAGCTGTTTTCCAGCAGGTCAACCCCTAACTTTTACTGGTGTATGGAGTTTTTCCTCTCCAAGTGCAGGACTCTACACTTGCCCTTATTGAACTCCACTGGGTTCTTTTCCACCCAACAGTCTAGCCTTTCTAGGTCAAAACAAGAGAGTATTTTGGAGGAAATGGCCTCATCCCAATTTTAGAGTTTAAAATAAAGACTACGTTTTCAAAGATAATACAAGAAGTCTGAGACAGAATCAGGAATGAAACACACATTTCCTAAGTGCCAATGCAGCTCTTTTTAAAAATCACAAGGGTCAGTTTCTGTCTCTCAGACACACAGTCAGAGACGCTTCTCCTTATACGCAGACTTTGTTTAGAAATTCAACCAACCTCAATATAGAACTAGTTCTGAGATATAGAACCTGCAATTGTTTGCTGTATACTACATTGCATTAAAGAGAGTCAAAGGGAAAAATCTGTATTTTATTTAATGCAAATATAGGTTTAAGTTTCAAAAAAACAATTGCCCGTAAGGATGACACTGTGTTTGTAACCAAATGACCTTTCTCTAGGAATGTGAAAAAACATTCATATCATACTTCAGCCCCTGTGTGCTGTTCCATCTTTAACTCTCCTCCATGGCCCAACACAGAAGGTATCGAATGCATGTCTTATCTGTGATATGCTGACATTTCCAACCCAATGAAACTGTAGGTGTTGTTTTCACACTGTGTTCTTCCAAACCTTCAGATTTCACTACAGGCAAACCTGTTCCAAGATGTTGCCTGCAACACTATGTGAACTTGCTGTCAGATCAATTTATATATGGATGATTGTTGAGTTTTATTCTCTGGAGGTCAATATTTGCTACATGTACATGTATGGATAAAGATCTGCATAGCTGAGCTGACACATTGGTAACATTTTACAGAATTTTTATGCTTCTGAGAATTATTGTCTTCAGAATTACAAAGCTAAATCATTTATTGGCTTCAAAAAGTATACACTTGAAAAGGGGGAGAAACAGTAACAATTCAAGTTCCATTTTTTACTATTGAGACGTGTTTTTCACTGGACTATGGGGCCTTAACCCATAGATGCCCATTTTGAATACAGTCAGCTTTTGGCAGTGTTAGTCTGTGCAGTAAATGTAACAACAAACTGCTGGGTCAAAAAGTCTAGTAAGAGTCACTGGCCTAAATGCTAACTCAGCATGAAAGCTGCACAGCTTTTATAGAGGCTATACAGGAATATCCTAATTTCACATAGTTGTGCAGTAAATGACCATAGGATTACACAACAGATCACTAAATGACATCACATCACAGTATGCAGTAGTCTGATCTCAAGTATGAATCATGGCAATTTAGGCAGTTTGCTGTGCTAAAGGAAGAAACTGGAACCATTAGTGGCTGCAGATATAGCCACAGGATAAGTGGCAGTGTCCTCTCATAGCTTTCTCTCTGGCCACACTATCACCTGATAGCCTATCTGAACTGCTTTTATCTTCCCATAACGGTCTGAAAGTTTTAAAGAAGCTGGTCATTTACTTCGCTGTTCTTCCCTATGTTTATTTTGTTTTGTCCTAGCTTTGGTATTCAACTGAAGTTTACTAACAAATTGTGTTACCAAGAGGGTAGTCACAGTTGCATGAGTTACTACAGTTATTTTAGTGATAACTTTTTCATTGCAAAACCTGGACTGTAGGCTGACACCCTACCATGGGAAATAATGCCAAGTTCCAATAGGTCATGTTCATTCACACAGTCAATACATTAAACCTTTTTAGCCCTGACTCTGAGACCAGTGTTCTGCTTCCAAAACTGGCCAAAGCACATGTCTAGGATCTTCCTCTAGAGCAGAGAGGGCACCATGTGATATTTCCTCAGACACATGCACAGACACCAACACTTGTGGCTCAGAGAACTGAGCTCTGGGTGAGACAGGTTATCTCATGTGAACTGCTCACTTTCTGAGTGGGGCCCTCTTAGAGACAGGATCCTCATTTTAAGCCCCTTAATTCCCACATACATCCGCTAACAGCCACCACCTCCCAACCTCTGCCTGTGCTTAAAGTTGCCTTTTATCATTTCTCTGAGGGACTGTATTCATGTGTAAAACTGGCCAAAGACACTGCCAAAAAAGTCCCAGCTTTTCTTTTCTAGACATAAAAAAAAATATAGCTCCTTGCTTTGTTTACCATGAATAGCTAAAGGAATATAAACATAAAACAAACATCAAAAGATCAAACATCTCAGGACACATGGTGGCATCTTGAAAAGGAGACTACAGTACATCTCTCTAGTACGACTGACCATCATGGTGCCAGCCATGACATGCAACCCTCAGCACCAACGAGGTGCTGAGAGATTATCAGGGCTAAGCTGCACATTCTGGGCTTCATTTCAGCCATAAGTCAGAAATTTCAGCAGGAAAAAAAAAGGGGTTGGAGGTGCAATTTTCAATACAAACAAGCATCTCATGAAGAGATTTACATCAACCTTGTGAATAAAGCACTGCTATTGAAAACACCTTCAGTTTTAGCACCGGAGTTTTTATATCTCTCTGCCTTAAATCCAAGAGAAAGTTCAAATAGTTTAACCCACACCTTTAAACTTACTCAAAGAATAGCCATTTGAAGAGTCAAGATGAGGGACCATCTTTTTCCAGTGCTAAATTCCAAGCTGCAGTTAACCTGTCCACTTCTTTACTTGGCTTTCTAGACAGCTTCTGAAAAATTATACTTACAAGGAATTTTTGTCAGTACAACATTTATGGCTTTCTTCCTAATAGGTAAGAGTAATGATTTTATGAAATAGTGCAGTAAGTGATATGATCTCAAGTTTTATCTGGTTTATTAATAAGTTACTTCTCATGAGAAAAGTTTCTCCTTCTTAAATATTCCTTGACATTCTTTGGTAGCAGAAAAATTTAGTAGCAAAAAATTTCTTACAGAATGACAGCATTTTACCCCATTGTTTTTCTATTTTTTTCTGGTTTCCATCCCTTCTGAGTTTCTGTCCTCTCCTGTGAAGGAAGGTCTTGTCTCTTGTAGTCCAGGATAAATCCTTTAACTTTTAAAAGGGTTTAAACATAGATGTTTAGGATCTCCAAAGACCCTGGACTTGCTTTGTTCACCTGGAACCAAAATTACTGCATTTCCACTTGTCCCTGAATTGCCATGAGAGAGTCAAATAAAAGAATGAGTCTACAAATGTCCAGCTGAACAAGAGCATGTATACAGTCCCAGAAAAAAAAAAAAGTCCTATCAACTTGTCACAGTCTTTTGTCCTCTTGCTGCATCTCCCCATGTCAGCATCACCCCATATAACTTCACCTGCTTTGTCCTTCATCTATTGCACAAGTGTGCAGTGACCAAGCACAGTGGCACAAAACCAGTATTGTACTGGCAATGAAAGGAAAAGGTTATGTCAAACCAGAATCAATAGGAGAAACATTAGAAATGTCACCTGCAGAGAGTAAGATGAATTTCTTGAACCTTAATCTCCTCCAGTAACAAAATAAGCACGTTTTGAGCAAACTTCAAGTCTTGTCTTGCAGTTTGTACTTCTCAAAAAAATACAATGATACAGCAACAATAAACAGTTTCTATTTTGAAATCACCTCTAAGTTATCAACATCAAAGAACCACATAATCATAGTGCCATTACAATTATCGTTACGTAAAAGAATCAGAATCAATCTAATTGTACTAAAAGCCTTTGGAAGCACTCTGACAACTGAAATCTTTATACTACTGAATACATTTACAGCATAGCAATTGGCTATATGACAAAAATGTATAGTTTCACAAAAGCCAGGTACAAATAAGTATTGTTCCATGTCTTTAGAAAATTGTTAGATGAGAATGGTGGCAAATAATGGACATATTTTAGTCTTATTTCCAGATTGTCGGTATAATTATGGCCAGCACAAAGCTTTTGGCTTCATAAAAATCACTCAGTTTTTCATTGACAAATAGAGCCATGCAAATTCTCCTCACTTGGAGAACACAGCTGAAATTATTTCAGAAAAAAAATTATATCACTATTAAATTCATCATGTGTACAGCCCACAATGAAAACTAGGGGTTCAGACCCCTTCTCTACCTCAGACTCAATTCTATGCCTCTGAAAAAAATACTTAACATCTCAATTTGCCTTGGGTTCATCTGCTCCAGTCATGTATACAATATTCATATTCTGAAAAAAGGCTTTCCTGGTCAATGACAGAAGAAGGAGAAGGGACAACTTTAAAAAGAAAGAACAAAACAAAACAAAATAAACAAACAAAAACAAAACAAACAAACAAAAACAACCAAACAAAAAGCACAACAAAACAAACCAAACAAACAAAACCACCAAAAAACACCAAAAGAAACAAACCAAAGAAAGACATGGTTGGAGTTTGGAAGTATAAAGCTTCATTAACCATGTTAAATTCTACTAAATATCATTTATTTTTCTTTCTCCTTTACATCATAATATAATGAAAACCACTAGTAGTTTAGTAGTCAAAGTCAGTTCAAAGTGTTCAAAAGGGAACAGAAGGTTTACAGATATAGCTATTTAATGTTAGTTTTGAGTTCTAGCCATGGATCACGGATACCCACCTGTAAATGAGAATCCTGTTTTAGGATGACAAGTTTGTATCAGGGTCAAGAACGTATATATTTGATAACCTGGTGAATGAACAAATATAGAGGTGCATTAGAAAACTTCTTTAAATTGCAGATAGATTGTATGGTTTTGCCTGTGCTAATAATTTCTGATGTACTATCTGCATCTTCATGTGAGGATCAACTGGAGATTGTTAATGGTCAGCATTTTCACCTTCATCCACTTCAAGATGGATAACTACGTGTTAAAAATATCCTGTTATTTGTAGGTATCTCCAATTGTCCAAATGGTAGGAAAATGCTGGAGCAACTTCAGAGAAGGGTAACCAAGATGGTGAAGTTTCTGGAGAACAAGGCCTGTGAGGAGTGGCTGAGTGAATTGGGATGGTTTAGTTTGGAGAAGAGAAGGCTCAGGGGAGACCTTATCACTCCCTACAACTGCCTGAAAGGAGGTTGTAGTGAGGTGAGTGTGGCCACTTCTCTCAAGTAAATAATGATATGGCTAGAGGAAATGGCCTGAAGTTGCACCAGGGGAGGGTTAGACTGGATATTAGGAGAAATTTCTTTACTGAAAGAGTAGTCAGACATTGGAACAGGCTGCCCATGGAGGTGGTAGAGTTACCATTCCTCATCTACAAAATACATGTATACGAGGCACTTCAGGACATGCTCTAGTGGGATAGTTATATGGTTTGTTTTGGTTTTTGTTGTTGTTGTTGTTGTTGTTGCTGTTGATGATGGTTGGACAGAGTGATCTTAGAGGCCTTTTCCAGCTATGACAATTTTGTGAATCCATGACTCTATGAAAAGCTGTGATGGTCTAATGGTTGTGATTCTGGCAGCGCTACTTCTTTTGCTTGGTATTTAGAGTCAATAAAAAGAGTCAGCCTTCCCATAGGACGCAAGAAGGACTTGTTCTCCCAGTTCTGCAGCAAGGCAGGTTCATAATACAAATATCTGAATGATAAGCCTGATTCTCAGTTCACATCTTCACTCATGAATTATTCACCTTTACCTCTGTCATTCTGAGATGGAATCTTCTTTCTAAACCATTTCTCAATCCATTCCCTATGAGATGAGACTTTCTAGCACTGAGGTTGCCTGTGATTTTTTTCAATAAGATGTCATCTTTTCAACAGCAGTGCTCCAACTGAAGACACATTTTTTTCTAAAATATAAACAAACAAATAAAACCTCTCACTATCGTCACTAGGCAATTTTCAATTATCCTTAATCTTGGGGTGAAAGTTTGGGGTAAAGTGAGTCAGGAATTCATAAAAACAAAGCATACATATTGCTCTGATTGTAAGTGCATTTTTGTCTTCATGCTGAAAAAGAGAAACAAAGGAAAGAAGATGACACACTAGAGACTGGAGCAGAGTTTTCTGTGGAAAAGACTAAAATGCACTCAGATATTAAGATTACAAGATAGGATAAAGTCTGGCAACTAGATGTAATAAAAGATGACAAGACAGCAGATCTAGATGAATAATATCCCATCATTATGAAGTAAGTAGCAAGAGAAGTAGGAAAGCCTTTGGCAAATCTTATGGATAGCTCATCGCAGATAGAGAAATCACAAGAGGAATAGTGAATATCTAATATAGTTCAAAAGTTGAAGAAGGATCAAAAGAGTAAATGTGATTCTAACTGTCAAATGGATGCTGAAAGCACTCATGTGGGATGAATACTACATAAAATTTACAAATTTATTATTTGGCAAAGCATAGTTTGTGTCCCTGACTTAGAGAATATCATCTTGGACCAGCCTATTCCAAGTTAAAGCAAACTAGTGAACAATGAGAGAAAGATAATAGATATTCACTTGAAGATCTTTTTTTAGAAATTATAAAGCCTTTCTAAAAAGCATTATTTTAGTGTGATAAGTAAAAATACTGAAGGAAAGAAGAAAATGGGAAAAAAAAAGAGACAATGAGGGTCTTTTAACAAAAGAAAGACATGGCTTACACTGCAGCTAGAGAGGTATTTATTCCATTCAGCCCTA
Source organism: Actenoides lindsayi (assembly GCA_025331215.1). Lineage (NCBI taxonomy): Eukaryota > Metazoa > Chordata > Aves > Coraciiformes > Alcedinidae > Actenoides > Actenoides lindsayi. The sequence goes on from WTSP01002946.1 coordinate 136,633, forward strand.
CCTTTTTTCAACTAATTTCGGCTAAATGGTATATGTAAATATTTTAAAACATTGTTTTTGTAATTATGCAATGTTGAAGAGATGTATAAAAGCTAGTGTAAGAGAAGACATAGAAAATGGCCAAAGAGTAAGAATTCAGAACAAAGGAAACATCTTTGTCATTCAGAGAAAAAAAAGAGGAAAAAAAAAAAAAAGGAACTTAATGGAACTGCCAATAACTTTGCACTTTTAAGCATTAACTAAAACTGAAACTGCCAATAACTTTGCACTTTTAAGCATTACCTAAAACTGAACACAGTAGAAAACACTTTGAAAAATATCTAAGTTCATTAAATTTGAGACCCACAATTTAGTTCTCTAGACTGTTTTGTTCTCACTTCCACTTCTGAAACCTCCCAGTGGGTTAAACTCACTTTTCCCCACACCTCAATACTGAAAGCACAAGTTTCTGGTAGATAATGTAATTTTCTTTGAAGCACGGATTGGTGAAGATTGACAGTTTTGTGCAGGATTCATAGACCGCTGTATGCAAATTCCTAGTGCAAAGAAATCTGGAAGAACCTCTTCAACATTCACCTCACGCCATGATCCTCTGGACTGCTGGCACCCAAAGATCTTTATTCCACAGCTCATTGCTTTTTGCCTGGCTTCTTCATTCTTTACAACTCATCTTACTTTCTCATATCTCATATTGTACCAAAGTGAAACCAGGCCTCTATTTCTGTCATATGTCAGCGCATCTCACTAGTTAACAAGAAATTACATCTCTTTCTCACCTATACACACATCTCTCCCTTAATCATCTGTATCACCTAGGCTCTATTTCCAACATCTTTCAGAAATGTTCAATTCCTTCTGATCATGTCAAAAGCAGTGCAAAACCAAATAGATCTGTTGACTTTCTTATAATTTTCACAGAAAAAAATGCAGGATTTGCCTCATCCTCCACTCTGAACTCTTGATGTTCCCATTAAATAGTACAATGCTCTATATATTGATACAAGCACTTAGAGACGTCTGATGCGCTACAGATAAAAGCTCTGTACTTGTAATATGACAAGACAATTTGAGTGGATGCACAGAATTATGACTTGAGAAATCACAGGTTGGAAATATTGCCTTACTGCTCACTCTCTCCTGCCCCTACAAGTACAGGAGCCTGGAAAGATCACCACAATGTGGTTCTGAATGCTGAGAGCTCCCAGTTATGGAAAATGATTTCTGCAGTGATAGAAGTTAACATAATTTAAGTCTTCAGTGGTGAGGGGCCTCCGTTCAAAGCAGACAGGTAAGGGATGAGTCTTAGCTAGCAAAATTAAAATCTTAGAAATTAACTGCTTGTTTCAAACAGAATGAAACTTGAATGCTTAGACATTCACTCAGATTTTCATGGAGAGCTTTCTTATGCCGCATTGCTGTTTTACTTTACAAAAACAGCTTTTGAGGAGGCTTTTGTAGCAGTATGGGGAGTTTCTCATCTGAGCCTTAATAGGACATGATAACTTGCACAAAACCACACCCTTAACTGCAAAATTTCCCAAATCAAAAGGTAAGTCTTACATTCACTGTATCATGCTGTGTAAAGGTGAAACTCACAAATGACAAGATTTACTCTGCTGTACAGAAATTAATATTTGAAATACATCAAATGCAATAGATGTGTGGCTAGGTGAGATAAATTCTTTTACGCCACCCTTTTCATTACTGATGTTGCTGACAGTCTGCCATTGGAGGACATTATTCTTGCTTCTGCAGTTAGACTGGACTCTACAGCCAAAACAATCCCTTAAATCTAATCTTGCTCACCACATCAAATGTCATAACATGTGAAAATGTTAAATATCTGTCCAAATATCTTACAGCACATCCAGTTTTTCCAGAAGCTGCCAAGTCATTCGATATGCAAATAAGAGCAATTGCCTCAATGGTAGGTCAAATACTTCTAAAAAATCTTTTAACAATGGTTAATCCACAAGGTGAATGAAATCCTAACAAAAATACAGATAATATACAGATATGAAAATAATAATAAAATAAAAAGCAAAACCTGTTAACAATCAGTGGCTGAAGTTCTGTGAACATAGGAAAAGAAGCGTGTGCTCCAAAGAAAGGAAATAGAAAACGTTTACTGTGACTCTAGGGAAGGAGATTCACTCACAGAATCACTCACAGAAAAACAACTTGCAAGTCATTCCAGGCTGCGGCTGATCCAGCATGGGAAGACAGGACACCCTTCCAACCTATTGTCTCACACTTTAAGCTCACCCTTGAGACAAAGTAAGGTGGTGTGGGTACGAGATAAAGTGCAAGTTGAGATTTGAGGGACTCATGTTTTCATTCTGGCTTTGTTTTTGATTCATTTCATTGGCTTCAGCTCACATCTCTGTGTCTTGAGTAAAATAAAGACATTGAGTGCCTTTGAAATCTGCTTATTAAAAGTGTTTTTAAAAAGCACAGTATTATTCTGTTAACTGAAACCTTTGCCTCATATGTATCTTTCAGCTTCCCTTGACTGACAGCTTCTTTGCTCTCAGCTGCCAGGAAATCTTGACCCCTCTCATTGTAGCACACCCATTCTCTTGAGGACCATCAGCCTGATGCGAGCCATTCAACTGTCTGCCAGCTCCCTTCCCTGGCAGCTCAGCAGAATGAAGACACTACTCAAACATTTAATATTGAATGAAAATAAGTGCACAAGTCATGATGCAGCCAATTCCACACAGAAAAACAGGGCATATTTTGGGAGGGGCCCTCCCAGCAATAAAATTCAGAAGTTGTTAGCAATATGCTTTGGGTTGAAAACACAGAAGTCCTTGCATTATTGAAGAGACCAGATACTTCTAAGCAGCAAGATGGGTGCAGAAAATCAGTATGGACTAGACTTCACTGATACCTGCTTGGAAATAACATCTTCATTCCACTGGAGTCTAGATTTCTTCCTCATAATTATTTTCCCGTCATTCATCAGTAGCATGGTAAATGAATATGGAAGTTTAGCATCTCACTTTCCATTTCAGAATAGATTTGTCCACCAAGGTGCACAGAGGAGAAAAAGCAAAACAAAGAGCAGGGCTTTGACTACTCTCTTCTTTATTCAAAGGCATGTGGCAGTGCATAAAAAAAAAGGATAGAAATTGCAAATTTTATAACTCTTACCAAAAAGAGTACAAATGTAATTCTCCTGACTTGGCCTGACAGCTCCAGAGAAAAATAAAAAACTCACCTTTTTTTTTCAAAAGCAACCATTCCAGTAAAGTCTCACCATGAATATTAGGCTCTATTAAGTTGTGCAGCCAACATGACTATGACATTCTCCCCAAACTTATTCCTTGAGTTCAAAAATGAACAGTAATTGAAAATAATATACAGCAGGAACACTCCAGCCTGGAGTACAAATGTCCAAAATGAACAATGTTTCAGTTAGCACTTTTGAATTCTGATCATATTTAGTTTTTAAGAAAGATAAATCCTCATTTTATTAGTATAGGTGACTTTCTTTCAAAATTAATTGTGGACATCAAATGCTGAGCAAGATATATAGTTTTCACTGGCTCTTACATGCTATTTTAGTAGCCTTTCTGGATCTGATATGTGCAGTTATTACATTTTTATTAATGTAACTTTTTTATCCCCCACTCCCATCTGACTAAGACCATCTACACTGGGCAACTATTCAGAATTAAGTCCAAGTAAATTTTGTTACCCAGATAATAAGGCCTGATTTCCTTCTGTGTTCAGAAGCCTAATTGCCTTTAACTCCAGTTTCATTCAGTCAGTGCCTTACTCAAAAGCTCTCTCGATTTTAGATAATGACATGCTGGCAGTCTATTGGCTGAATCCGATACTTTCCTGTTTCCTGCTTCAGTTTCATATACATCTCTTCTTCTAAAACAGTACCCTGCCAAATCCTTTCAACCATATGTTCTTTGAGCATTTCTTTACTTTAGGAAGTAACAGATGCCTGCCCTGGGGGAAAAAATCAATTTATTTCTGTTACTTAGTTCCAGTAAAGTAGCAGAGTTATTTTGCTTTAAGGAAAGGGCAACCAAGCCTGAAAGGACACTTCTTTTATGTTTAAGAAATATTACATAAGTGGTTTATACTGAATAATTTATGAGCTTATACAGAAGTTATTCAAAATAGCTCAAGCTGTACATTCATCATAACCTTTTCCTTCAGCTTTCCACTAATTAATGGTTCTGAAAATTCCTAATTTTAAGTTTCAAGAAACACCCATGTTTGGAAAAGTATCTCATTTTATGTTTGCAATAAAATATACATGAACCATATTATGAATTTTAATGAATCTTTATTAACTTTGGTCAGTTAACATTATTCATTAACAATTTATAAACACTTCAACCTAGTCATTTTATGTAGCATTATGAACCCTTATGTGACCGTTTGATACAAAACAGGCATGAGAATAATTTGGAAACAGGGAATAACAACAAAAAATCCATAGACTATCCGCTACTTCAAAAGCTTCTGCATATGCCAATAACATACTTTTCTCAAATTAAACTTTTCAACAGTCTCACAGATATTATTTGAGTGGGTCTGCAAGGATCTAGCCATGTCTAACTTCAGGCCCTAGTCAGTGCTGCTGTCTCTATCTGGAAACAATTCCATCAAGGTTTTATTGAATTCACCTAAAAAAGCACTCCTGTAAAGTGCAATCTGGGATCATGATTCAATTATGTCCATTCATTTATCTTGGAAAAAGTAATTTTCTGCATATCACTTAATAGCCTTGGATTTTTCTTGGTAAAACTGAGTCAGAATTTGACTTGTAAAAGTACCCCTTGCCAAAGGAGTAAAGAAAAAAATAAAAAGACTATTTATTCTTCTTTTACATAAGGTCTGCATAGAGTTTGCAGGCACAACCCATCCAGCCTTTGGAAACTCTGTACAGTTTTCTCCTAAACTGTCTGTCGCCATGTCCCTTATCCTTTTGTTATAGTTAACTCCTCAACACCTACAGGACTCAAACATGACTAGTTCTGTTCTAGAGAAGAAGGTCAAAGCTCTTTAAGGTCACTTATAAAGCAGGTACACATGTTGTGCATGTGAACCAAATTTTCCTACAACTAAACTTTAAACACCTGAGCTGCTAGACTACCTTTTGGCAGAGAGGAAAGGGTTGGCCTGACACAGGCATCTATGCTGGAAAGTTATCCTGAGTTATCCATAAACATAGCTCTGTGGATGGGAGCTGTGACTCAGCCTCCAAGTGCTCTCATGCTCTAGATAACTTTTCTCTCAGCATTTGGGATTTTGTGAACACCATTGTTAGGTGTCTAATTAACTTCAGACATTCTAGTGTTGTGGATTGCACTGCATCCCTGAGTCAGACATTCCAACACAAAATATGTGCCTTGCTGGGTTTCTACCTGTATGTTTCTCATACAATTCAGTGGATTGAACTGCAGCATAGGGGTTTGAACCCGAATGCCCTTATTGCCTGAGCTCTATCACTGACCTTTCTCTAGGTCAGAGAAGCATGTAGCAAGAAGGAGCAGCTAAGCTATGCACTGACTATGAAATCTGTCACAGCAAGAAAATTCACCAAACACTTTTTATTGTCAGAGGTAAGAGAAATTGGAAGAAAGTGGCATTGTGCTGATAAAAGAATATGAAGTATATAAGAAAATACAATTTGTGGAGGATGCAGGTAGATGAAAAACATTCCCATTGACGGAATGAGTTCTGTGGGCACATTTTACTTTTTGTCAGGCTTCTCAATCTGTTTGATCAATAAAGTGCATGTTTTAAACCACTCCAATCTGTTCTATACTCAACATCTTAAATTCGTCGGTGTTTTCCATAGACAACACACCACAATTCACTCTCCTGTGCTTAATCCATCCACAAAATGCATTTTGTCAAACTATTCAATCCTCTGCCTTAAATGAAACACATTCCATCAAACCAAGCGATCTGCTCTTACAACAAAAATGAATTCTGTTTAACCTGATAAGCTGTGTATGAAGAGAGGCATTTAATCTAACATGTATGTTTAACAAAAGCGAACACTCCTTGTTTGGCAAGACATATCTTATATTCTTTATGAATTTTAAAATACTGCACCAGTGTCAATGGATGGGTGAATTCCACCTAGCTTGTGAATAGAACAACTGTTATTTACAAAATATTTCTAAAACCTTCTGTCTTCAGAAAATTCAGGAACAGGAGAGGGAAATATTAACTAATTTCATCCTTTGTAAATTTGAATGAAACTACTGAAAAATTGATCTGGTTTATACTCCTAAAAGGTTTATAGTGATTAAATGTTACAGATGGAGTTGTGTAAGGGTAGCTGCAGCTACAACTATGGTACTATTCCTTAAAATATGCGTTCAGGCATTCAGGCTGGTTATTATTGGGTAATAAAAATGTCTTTATTGCCTCCAAAATGCCAGAAATGAAACGCAATTCTTTTCAGAAAGAAAGAAAATGAAATCTGACCTTAAAGACATATATTAACATTCCTGACATCTGGTCCAGTAGTCTGTTTTTGCTGTATGCCAGGGATATTTCATAGATTGCAATGAACACTGAAATTGTAACCGACATGTCATTTGTACTCTCCTCCTTCTGCCATGTGAATCACTCTGACCAGAGCTTTTCTGTATGAAAAATCTGGGCAGGAGATATTCGTACATGTACAGCTCAGGTTAAAGGTTTTAGCAGCATAAGCTTGATGTTACTGTATTAATTCACCATGACTGTCACAAGTTATCTTAAACAAGAGCACATAAAATGCTTTTCCTAGCATTATGTGACTTCATGGTATACATCCCATTCTACAGGACTACAACTATTCCAAATGTTATAATTTGGACTGAACTTTTGGGGTTTTGGTGGGTTTTTTTTGTTTGTTTTTTTAATGTTTTTGTGAAACAGGGGCTTATACTTGCCCAAAAAAATAAAAGTAATTGGATTCCCTTATAGAACCAAAGAGATGGAAAGATTATAAGTTTCACGAGAGCAGAGATTCATATAGGGACTCACTAAAAGCTCTGTTCGATGATAAAACCTTAACATCTCAGAAGTAAAAAGAAGACAAACAACTGGAATGCTGAGAGGGAAGGAGCAGAAAAGCAAGTCTAATCGAGTACTGGAAAATGACCTTGAGAAAAGCTCTGAGGGAATTTCTGAGCTGAGCAGTAACTGAAAAGGGGCTCAGAACTATAACAAAATAAACTTTCCTGTTACAAATCTACTGCAGAGGAAAGTAGGTTTTACACAGTCTTGATAAACAAGAATAATTCTGTTTCTCTTCTTTCTCAACTATATGCCCCTGGACTTTGGCTACACTCAAAATAAAAATGCAATTGTGTTTTGTAATTCCATTTTTCTCAAGAATAAACCAAGAAATATTCTCCCTCTACCACCTGCAAACCCAGCTGCTTTAATTACACTGACTCTAACTGTGGAGCTGGTAAAACCCAGGATCCTTTCCCCAAGTACAGCCAGAAGAATTTTCTAAAATAGATCTAATACCTTTTCACAGCAGAGAATCAGACTACAGTTATATATATACACACACACATACATGTGGGTATATATATATAAACACGTTTATATATATGCAGGACAAATACCTGATATTATAGCATTGTTAAACATTTGAAAACAAGCTGAATAATATAGTTCAAAATCTTCCCTAAATTTTAGGATGGTAGAAAAGCAATCAAATGTCAGGTAAGGCACAGATAGGTGCTTGAGGCACAATGGGAGAACAGTTCTCCTAGGTGGTTCCAGACATCGTGAACCTGCTACCAGCATCCAGAAGGGCAGGAGATGATGTGCAATGCTGTGATTACAGTCACTTGCTTCAGAGGCCTCATTAGTCTGCAGGACCCAGGCCTGAACCAAGCTCTGTGCATCCCATGGAGCACCATTCACCTCTCTGCAGGATCAGTGCTTTTGCATGCATATCTTTTACACAGAAGTGCTGAAATAAAATGTTCAGGTCACTTGTCTGATACTTAAAAAAGGGTGAGAAAGCTTAATTTGGGAAGTACTTTGAAAACCCTGGATGAAAAATGTACTCTCTAACGAGTACAGTAAGTTACTGTTCCCTTTACCATTTAATAGAAAGTTACGTTAGAAAGCTCTTCACTGCACAAACATGTTTGCATTGCTGACAAATGCACACAAATTAGTGCTTCATCAATCATACTTGCCATATTTGCAGCCTGCAGGATTTTGTCAAAGTCCCAGCAACACACACAGAGAAAGGGAAATGAAGATCACAAAAAAATGAGAGTTCTCTGATTGTCCTCAACGTAATTTTCCAAAGAAATACTTCTTTTTTGGGGGGTGGGGGGGGAAGGAAAAAAAAAGAAAAAGAAAGACATTTAGGGATATGTTCACTCTGGACAAAAAAATATCCTTGAAAACTTTTTGCTTGTTTGTTTGTTTGGATTTTTTTATTTACTAATGTTCGTAATTAAGCATTAGGCTCAGAAATGGAAAGTTCATATTTTAGCTGTATGCATCCAATAGAGCAGATTATTACCATTCAATATAACCAAGTTTCACAGAAATTTACAATGCAGCCTTTGCTAGTAGCTTTTTATGAGTCATATTTCTTAACCTCCACTGCAGCACAACCTCCTCTCCAGTTCATAAATATATAATTATTGTTTATATATGTCTCCAGTTTCTTAAAGATACTCTGCAAACGAATTGAATCTGTGGTGTCACTATTGGTTTGTAATGTTATTTTTTAAACAAAATTTTGCTGAACTTCAGAAAGTGAATCTGAGCCACATGCCTAGCTAGTCTTCAGTGAGCTATTGTTTAAGACATTCTGAGTCAAAGAATTTTGTTAAAGAAGAAGAAGATTTGAACCAAAAGATTCCCAAACAAGGCCTATATCTCAGATCTGACAGTGTCTTATGGGAGTGAACATAACCTGTGCTCTGATATGCTTTTGACTGTGGTCAAAGGCAGAACTCTCACTAGCTTCAGGCTGTAAAATCTTGCTCTTTACTGTCAGCAATACAGTTTTCTCAAAAGACGCACCTCACCCATACCACAGCAAGATTTATCCATGTGTAAAAGCAGTGTCATGTTGTCCAGAGAAAACACTGGTCAGCTATTTTTCTGGCTTCTTATTTGTTAAACACAGAGCAGATATTGTTACTGCTGAGAAGGAAACCCAGATACACTTTCGCTAAATTTAAGCAGTAAAATTTTAAAACCAAGATGTATTCAACTTTGCTAACTATTCTAGCATGGAACCCTTGCATGAAAATTTAACAAAAGAGCATCTGAACTATTAGTGACACTTGTTTTCAATAGACCGCTTTTGACTTCAAAAGTTGAGTGAAGCAGCAATGTAAGCCTCCTGAGTCCAAGTTGGGTATTTTGAGTGTTTTTACCACGTGCTTAGGATTCTTGTCCAATAGAAAGTTTCTTCTGCTTCAGAAAAAATTTTAGTCCTATGAAACCAATAATCTCAAATGTAAAAAAATTCCAGCCAGCAGAAAACCTTTATATGGTGACTAGAATAAAATGAAAACTATCAGATCTGGCCCTGTTCTGATACTCAGTTTAATTGTTTCCTTTCTGTTGCATTTGAATTTAGGAAATTTATTAGCTTGTTAGCTCATTGTCACTCACTGAATAAAAAAATAATCTCTATTTCCATCACTTCAAAGAGTGTTCTGATTCTGCGAAAAAAAAAAAAAAAAAATAGTTTAGAACTACCAGAAAACACCTATTTAATCTGGGAAGGATGTGGAAGTATAATTTTGAAGGGTTCCTGCAGGAATGTGGTAAGGTTTTTCTTTCATCACTCTGGGCTTAGGGCTCCCCAGGACAGTGGTGAAACAATTATTCTATATATACTTCAAAGTAAAATGCTTCCAAGCTCTGCAGTATCAACAATATTGATTTATAGTCTGGAAAAAAAAGGTATCACACCCTTTCTACTGAATCTCCAAATGACTAGACTCCTGATCAGTCATATTTTCACACTTACTTTATCTCAAGAAACAGAAAAACACTTAATTCAGTGAGAAATTGCATCAGCTGAGGAGTCTGAAGGCTATCAAGTCACAAAGCCTCACAATAATAAAAACTACCTGAGAAGTGAATTCAACTCACATACCTGTACTGAATTAGAAAAAGAGTAGACTGTAACTTGATCTGTAGCTTCCTATTGGATATTCTAACCACTGGACAAGGAAAAAGTACATTAAAACAAAGTTATACAAAATAATTCCCCTCATATTTGCAAATAAATCCAAATCATCTATCACTAGGACTTAAAATTGGCACTTAAAATATTTAACAAGGTATTTTGCACAGATTTACATATGACAACACTTAACAACATAAATCTCAAATAATGATGGTGGGCTTTTCACAGTTTCTGAGGGCTTTAGGGGAGTATTTTTTCTGTTGTCATTTCTTGTCTTGTGAATGATGTTTATAATTAGAGCCAGCAAAATTTTGCAAAAATGGCTGCAAAATATTTGTTCCAGATATTAACTACTGAATTACTTTGCAAGTGATCATTTTCCTTCTTAATTTGCAAATACACATAAGAATATTGTACAGTACATTTTTCATAATATAACCATTGTTCAGTTTCTGTGCAGAGTTAATGAACAAATATGAAAGTTTTGTCTCCTACCCTTTCCTAGACTTTATTCCACTAGCATTTATTTCTTAAATAGCTCTTAGCTGAGGTTAGTGAAATTATAGAGTACAGCAGACAGTATTAGGCAATGTATAGACACAATGGAAGGGATGATCCTTTTCCACAGGTAGTTTGAGGTGTGATAAAGCAGGTGGTTGTTTTGAACAGCATGAGCAACGGGAGCGGTGGCAGCAATGGCTGAGTACCCTACCAGCACTATAAAGCATACCAATGAGAGGAATCTCAAATGTCTGAGCTGTTTAGAACTCCGTTAATGACAGCTGATGAGTAAGCAGGTAAGATGATTACCTTTCAGGCTGACTAAAGTGTTGCCTAAACATATAGCAGGAAGGGGAAAGTTCTGTAGAGGCTTAAGGTGTTTTTTCCTGTCAGAAAGCCTTATTTTTCCTCAAAAACAGTCACTTCTCCAGAACTTTACACTAAAATTCAATAATCTCATGTAGGTGGCTTTTCTCTCTTCATAAACATGAAGAACATAATTCAAAATCATACGTATTACTGAGTCAAGGTGAACTCATATAAATGTTCCACTTTCCTGTCTTAAAAAGAAGAAAAAGAATTTCAAATGTTATCATGAACCCATGAACTAGCTGAAGAGATACAGAAAGTAAAAGTTAGCTGTAAAATGGCTATTTCAGGGTTATAGTGCTTAGATGGTGCAAAATATAAAGGGCAATTACCAGATCTTTCTGAAAAAAAAAGAAAAATAGTGGGAATAACTCTTTGAGATTGAAGGTAAGTACATCAGGCAATTACAGGAAGATAGCAAAGATGAAATGTTTTTGTCATATAAAATTCTGCTAGATTTTATTTATGAATTTATCCACAGAAACTTGTGTGTAAGTAATTTTTCCCTTTTGTAGGTTTTTAATACCTTTAATAAAGAGCAATTCTGAAAGGCTCTCCTCCCCTAATTCAATTATTTTAGAGTATCAAAATATAGACTTTTACACACTGTATCAAACAGATTAAATTTATTTCAGCTTGTTATCTTATTTTCTAATAAAGATGTGGATGATATAGTTTACACAAAAATTAGGGCTTTTAAACTGTTTATCCACCTCATTTGTGCATACAAAGAATTTTCTTGATGTGAATAGTGCTGCGTTATAATTTACTACATATATTGCAGAAGTACTTAATAGACTTCCTATTAAAACAAATCCACTGAATTAATGTTCAAGACAAAAAAAAATGATCCTCTTCTCCAGGAAATTAATATGTAGAAACATGTGAATGCATGAAACCTATTATTCATGTTAAAAGAGCATTAACTCAGAAGAAATCCTAGAGACATTATATATATCAATTTCTGCATGTATTTGTAGATTCTATGTATGATGAAATGGTCCTGTAACACTGAAAAAAAAAAATGCTTTAGCACTATTTTGTAAACCATACACTTCTCTTGTAAATTCCTCTATTCTGAGACTGCAGGATGAATCTGGGTCAAATCACACCACCATTATTGCCACATTTTTCCAAGCTAGGAGGAGTGTGAAATTAAAAAGGCTAACACCATGTTATTCACAAACACTCCAGAAAGTTCTTGGGCTAAATTCAACATTCCTGTCACCTGGTACAACCAGTTTTAAGTTATCCAATTTTAAGCCAATTGACTTGAAGTCAAATATGCCAGAGCCAGATTTGAACCTTCATTTCCTCCTATGTTGAATATTTAATTGTTGATCTTGCCTTTGTAAATACAGTAGCATCTAGTGACTCATCTATGATACCATTAAGACAGTAAAAATCATGTTACCAGTAACAATCTGTCCCTTTTTTTTCCAGCCCACAGGAGATGCAGTTTCTTCAAGCTATACAGGTTTGTTCATTTATTTTTTTTTTTCCTTTTGGTGTGGAAAAAGATAATTCCTGTGGGTGAAAAGTGATTACTGAGGAAATTAATTGGAAGTCAGGGTAAGTAGTTACCTCTCAAATATTTAAGCCTGTAGTTAGTCATTTACATTGTGTGGGTCATGAAGATCCATTGACTAATGCAGATTCTGGCGAAAGCATAAGCCTAAAGCAACCTTTCCTGCAGATTTCATCAGAAAAGAAAAAATGAACCTATGGTGCAATTAATATTTTTTTCTCAGAAATTTCTTACAGATACAAAGTATTTTTTAGAGTATTCTGAAATAGTCTGGGCAAAACTTCCTACAAAGGTAGAACACCTTTATAGAAGATGGTGAGAACTAGCTTTAGGAAGCATTATCTAGCACAGATCATCTGTTAAGAAAATTCAAATATCAAGTCAGGAATTCATATTATTGCTCTTAGAAAAATTGTTCCTTTATTTTTAATGGCATATTTATAAAAACAGAATCTGTACTTTATTATCCATAAAATGACAGTTGCTCTTATACCACCCAGCATGCCTAGACAATGCAGAAACTGTGATAACACCTTTACACAGTAGAAAGGAAGTGAATAATTACAACCTATCATACAGAATATAAGCACTCAAGTATAAGATGTCAGAAAGTGGGACTGAAGATTTGTGTGATTAAAAGTAAATTGGACTAGACATTTTTTTAAAAAAGAGACAGTTTATTCAGCTGGAACTTTATAGCTTATATATTAATAGATGTACATACAATGGTAAAATAAAACAAAACTAAAAGAAGTCATAGAAATAACTGTGGGAAGGCATGGGAGAAGAGTCCAGACGTAGGTGGTTACAGCTGGCATTTATTCTTGAGGAAATATTGCAAGGCAGCCCATCTAATGTTGAGGAAATAAGGTATGCTGAAGCTAGCATATACTGTGTTTAGAAAGATCATCCATCCTTTCAGAACAAGAAATAATCTAAGTAGGAACCATGGAGGCTGTGATATGTGTACAAACTCTACCACCCCAGCAGCTCTTCTCCCTTGCTTTGCTGAAGTACCAGGCAAAGATAATGGCAGTCATTTCATCTGCGGACAGATAGATGCAACCAGGACTTCTGGTGTTAAAGAGGATGCAATTCCCTTTTGTGCAGTTCCAGTTATTTTATCTTCTTCCTAGACTTTCCATTGCCATCTGTGTGTTTTTGTACCAAGTCACACAGTCTCTACTGTCAGACTGACGTCACAACAGTGTTGTACTTGCATTGTTATCTGAACAAACGCAGCACAGAGGACCTATAATCAGGGAAGTTGCTCCCACTGCCACACAGCAGAAAGAACAGTTCCTGCTCTGGTTTATGACCACTTTTTTGCTTTCTGTCTTGCAAACCATTCACCTCTGCACCAAAGCTACGTGTCACTCCTTAGTTCTTTTCATTTCTTTGCTTTTGCTTGTTTCTCTACTGAGACTTAGTCTTCTGAATCTTCACACTTTTATTTCAACTGGCATAATGCATATATCTCTAATCAAATGCAGAAAGCAACTAAAAAATCTCAAAAAATATCGGAACTCTTTATGCCTTAGAAGTGTTTGGGTTTTTTGCCAATAAAACCACATTCATAAGTATTTCCTGGTTTTTTTAATTACATATTACCACTTTTCACAGAATCACAGAATTGCCATCGTTAGAAGACCTCTAAGATCACCATGTCCAACCATCAACAACAACCAACCAACCAAACCACCTCACCATGCTATTCCACTAGAGCATGTCCTGAAGTGCCTCATCTATACATTTTTTTAATACCTTCAGGGATGGTGATTCCACCACCTCCATGGGTAGCCTGTTCCAGTTCCTGAATACTCTTTCAGTACGGAAATTTTTCCTAATATCTAGTCTAAACCTCCCCTGGTGCAACTTCAGGCCATTTCCTCTAATTCTGTCATTATTTACTTGAGAGAAGAGGCTGCACCCACCTCACTACAACCTCCTTTCAGGTAGAGAGTGATAAGGTCTCCCCTGAGCCTCCTGTTCTCCAAACTAAACAATCCCAATTCCCTCAGCTGCTCCTCACAGGACTTGTTCTCCAGACCCCTCACCAGCTTGCTTGCCCTTCTCTGAACTTGCTCCAGCAACTCAATGTCTTTCTTGTGTTAAGGGGCCTAGAACCGAACACAGTACTCGAGGTGTGACCTCATCACTGCCAAGTGCAGGGGCATGATCACTTCCCTTCTCCTTCTGGCCATACTATTTCTGATACAGGCCAGGATGCTTTTTCTTTCTTTTAAAGAATAGAAGTAATACTTTTTTATTCAGATTAAGGAAATGTTTGGATGCACAAAGCCATTATTATTAGCTCTATAGCATATGTGATTAGTATCATAATTGACTTACTCCATTATGTTTATTTTGTACATTTTTAGGGATGAGATTTTCTTTTTATGCATTGTGAGTTGACAGTATCTGATTCGAAGAAAATTAGACTACTTACAGACTAACCTGCTGAATTTATTTCTGCATTAAATACTTCAGAAGCATGCAGAAATTTTTACTGGAAAAAAACAAAATTCAAACACCAAACATCAACAGCAAGTACAAAAAGAAACCAACAAAAAAAAAATAACCAGAAGAAGTAGGCAGTGTTATTTTAGATGTACATAATTTAGTCCTGGTCAGTAATCCAAGGAACAGCAGAAAATAATTTCCATAAGCAAATGAAAGGTACAGTTAAAATCATCACTTTCTTTGTCTTCATGTTTGTAAAATCAACCCACAAGTGATTTTTTGTGACAGTTTTCAATACATACAGGAGCTAAATAACCTGATCACAGTTGTAAAGTACATAATACTAGCAATGTTCCAAGAAAAATATTAGGCTTTCTGATTACTTAACATCTGCTAATAAGGGTACATTTTGAAACATGCCACTGTTATCTTGTGTATTTTAATAATGGCTTCCTCAACTGTGTAGCTTGTTAAAACTCCTTAATAGTCTATCACAAAAGTTAGCCCAAAGAAGTAATCTATTTTTTGCACAAAAATAGACAAAAAAAAATTACCATAGCAAGTTTTATGGGAAATTATACATAAAAATAATTTTTAAATAATCATAAAGTGGATTTTTATTGAACAAAACCCACACTGATTCTGTGACATTAAACACACAGTCAAAGGTCACCTTGGAGTATTCATCTCTCTGGAACTGTTCCAAAACTTTTTTGCAAGTGACAATATATTCAGGAATTTGAGTTTTATGGATCTTAGAATGAAGAGTAAGTTTGAACTATTTAGCATCATTCCGAAATGATCGGTAGATCATATTTAGAGGTTGATGGTTCTGTTAACAGCATGGTAATAAAAAGCATGCCTTTTATCTTAGGACTAGAGGGCTTTGCGTTAACATCCATGAATCTGAAGTTCAGTTTCAATGCTGTCATAATATCACTCAAATTCTACAAATGTATTTTTATATACAAATGTATTTTTATATATATCATGTCTAAATATGTAATGGATGGCTAGTTTCTGATAAAGCATATATTCTTCAATGTAACAATACAAAACTACTTGCACCAGTTCAAAAGTCTACTATCACTCTATCTGAAGAAATAGTACCTGACCTCACGATAGTTGTCTTGAAAAATTTCAACTTTCTATATTGAAACTTCAGACTTGTCCCCCAGTGCATTTTGTATGTGTTTAAGGACTAGCATATATGCAAGAGTTTTGCTGGGTCAAGGCCCAAATGCTCAGTATCATTAAGCACCAAACACCCCACTACAATATGAGATCACTTGCAGCTGCCCCATCACCCCTCCCTGACTGCAGAGTGAGTCCTTGCAGCAAGACTTGTTTTGCATTAACAGTTTCTGATGTTTGCAGTTACATTTCTCTGTCTTTCTTTCTTTATTTTGCTAATCAAGTTTATTTGGCTTTGGAAGTTGTAAAAGCTTTTCTCAAATAACTGAAGCTTGCTGATCTCTTTCCAGACATGAAACAATAAATTCTGTTTTCTTCTTTTGATTGTGAGGATGAATTTAATATATTAAATCAATACTTTAGGACTATCTACAAACTAGATGCCTTATCCAAACTCTGCTTAATCTTTCTAAGGAACATCTACCCTTCTTTTCAATATCAACAAGCTCATCGTGTTCAAAGCTGTAATAATGAAAGGCATAATAGCTTGGTTTATTCAGCTTTATAATCCTCTAAGGCAGTGCTGAGTGTAGGTTGAACAAACATTCGGGTTTTGATATTGGTAAACTCTCAGGAGATAAAAAATTGGGGATAAAACCTTCCCCAAACTAATAAGATATTAATATGTAATAAAATTAAGCAAATACTTTTTAACATCCTTCAAAATCAAATTAGATCTCTGGCTTCTATTATTAAGCTTTTAAATATAGGAAAATACAGAAATTATACAAATGGACAGTTCTGTTTCTTAGATAACCACTAATTACTTCATTCAAGATAGTCTTGATAGTCTCACAGATAGTCTCAAGTTATGACTATGCTATCAGGTAATAGCGTGTCACTGCAAGATGCGAACATTCAGAGCTCTTTGAAAATTGCTTATCCATAATAATTAAGCAGCATCTTGGGTACTGCAGTATAAATTATTGGGTTCAATCATCTAAACTAAAGCATTGCTTTAAGTAATCGTTTTATACATAGCTGTGTGACACCAGCTGAGCCTAACTGCCTTCCATCACCGCTTTTAACATTAGCAGTTAAGCCATCTTAAGAAAGCTAAGATATTCAGAAAATAAACTTCATCTGAACCCTCTGTTGCTCCCAGAAAAATGCCATTTGAATTTTAATGCTCTCTTTCACAGACTGTCTAGATCCACCCAGTTTTATTTCACAGTTCTGTGGTCTGTATCAGACCTTTCTAGCAAACATTATTTAATGCAAAAATGGAATATCAAGGCATCATATGTGTATTTTCATCAAATTATTGATAACTGAACAGAAATAATTAGTTTTCCACAATTTCAAAAACCTAACAAAAACTTTCTGGACTTCTGTTATTATCATGACACTAATGTTGTTTTTGTTTTTGTTACTGAGAGATATAGCCAACACACTGGCAGAAGGTACCCTTATCAGCCTCCTTGCACTTATCCATGCTTGGCTACATCAGGCAACCCTGTCTTTATCCTCACTTCTGAACAAGACAGAACTGGAGGTCTGCTTAAAACTATTCTTGGCACAGAATTTAGCATCTTTGATGCTAAATTTTGAATTTTTCCTTGCAGCTCCTTTTATATAAGATCAGCAATATGTAATCTTTCTCTTTGAACTTATAAAGTTAGCTTGAACCTTAGAAATTAATTCTATTATCATTAGTCCCACATCTGTGGTACTTGCCACCCAGAAGTACAAATTTAGCACATGTATTTTATATTACTCATAGAATACGATACAGACTTTGTAGCAACTTGATGTCTTTGTCATGTCTTTTATAGTTCAAGCTGCCATGACAAAGTTAACCCCAAAATCTTTTAAAAGTATATGAACATACTGACTGTATTTATCATTGACATGTTGAGTGACAATAGATTTGATTCGATGTTAAAATCTAGATATATAAAAATCGCTGAATTTTGGCAGGAATAAGTTTACAGCTCAAGGTTAACTTAAAAAGAATGAGTCTAGTACTTGGAAGGTACAAAACCAAGAATCTTTCTGAGATTTTAACTTGGATATGCTCAATTCTAGCGTGTCCCATCTACACCAGTTCAGTATAGCAAAGACAAAAGGAGCAAATGGACCCCACAAGCAGATATAGGATGGAGGAACTATGACCTCTCAGGGCTCCAGTTTGCAGTATGGGGTAGGAAATATCCAGAAAAACAAGTCCTCTTCACATCTTCAAATCCCTGAAAGCACTACCAATATTTCAGTGAGATCTGGATGTCTAACCTTTCTAGATCACTTTGAAAGATTCAGCTTTCATCTTAAATGTTTTTCTCTCATTTCTTGTGACAAAATTCACCTTCCAAAGACCATAAATTCTCCTAAAGACTTACAATCAAGACTTTAAACTCACTGTCCACTTTCAAATCCGTCCAAAAGCTACAGGCAAGTTCCTTTGTAATGGCAGGCTTTATGATGGATCAATTGTAGTTTGCCTCTGTCACTCTGCAATGGAGTAAGCTCCATCTCATCTTCCACAGCCAATGTAAATAATGCATCCTGTACTCTAGTGATTTAGACAATACCAAAATAAAGTGGTGAATCCTGGATCCAAGTCTGCACTGCCAAATGTTCCAGCATTTCACAGACCCAGGCATAACCAGAGACTCTCGGATACCTTATAAGGCACAAATATGACCCAGCAATCCCTGACTATGACACCATTTACCACAAGTACTGCTACACTTCTGTTTTGATACTATTTTCATTTTGTGCATTTATTTCTTATTTTTTTATAGTAAATAGTTTCTTGGTCATTTAAATCTGTCTTGGAACACTCTTGGTGGTCTTTTAGTCTTGTTCCTATTCCTTGACCCAGTGATTATCCCAGTCAGAAGTGAAAACCTTTTTGAGAGAGCAGAATTATTAAAATGTGGAAGAATAAAATACTGTTTCCCCATTATTTTGCCTCTTTGCTTGTTCAAGAAGAAGTATCCTAATAACATTTGACCTACAACTTGCTGAAGTCAACAGGTACATTTACATTAACTTTAGAAAGCTATGGATGAACTTTAAAAAAAATGATAGGGATCAGATGGTACTGATCAGTTTTCTTTTATTCTGTTTGTGTTAATAAGTACCATAAAATAATATCATAAATATTACTTCAGTGATACAGGGATAAACTGATGATTACTTTGACTGATATGGCAGGCCAATCACAAAACAGTAATTCTGGATTTTGGATATGAAAAACATGACTATTAACTGACCATGAGAGCATCTGTTGTCCCTCTGTGATGTCTGTGTTCCAACTGCTGATAAATACTGTTTATCAAAAACCACACAATCTTTTAAGGCCTTGGTATATATACAAAGGGGATTTTCAAAAAATGTTCGCTGTTAATGATACTGGGATTAGCAAGGATGAAATCTTTTTAGTACTTCATTTTGCACAAGTCTCTAGAAACATACCTGGGATCAATTCAAGGCTGTGTTAGGCTGTTAGATGCTTGATAGGGATCTTTTTCTTCTTTGTTGGTTTTTTTTTTCTTAATTAAAAAAGAAGGTTTTTTCACATGATATGTGGTTAGAATGGTATGCTATTCAATATAAAATTTTCATCTTTGATTGTCTCTGTTTAAAATAAAGGCAATAGGTGAATCAATAAGAGGATGTAAATGTGAAGCCGACAGCTTTAAAGTTTTTTTCTATTAAATGTTTTAGTCATCTACACTTAAGAACCTTTTGTCCCTTAATATGTTTTTAGAAAGAGAATTGAATAACCAGTGATAGAAAGAATGTATTTTTCTCTGTGAGAAAGAATTACACAATTCGATTGTGCCAATTTTATTAAGAAGCTATTTGATGTACATCCCTCAGCACAAACAAGTGGTGTGGCACCTGTGAGAACAAAGTTCAGGAAATATTTATGCAAACAGCTTATTCATCTGTGTCAATCCATACAGTAATAATAAGGAAACAAAATTAGACCTGGATTTCTCTGAGTTTATTGTGAGTCTTCCATTGATATTAAGGGATGTTGGAATAAGTCCATGATAACTGTTACAGTACATTAACAGATCAACTTTCAGTGCAAAGGATGCCCAAGCATATTGTAAAAAAATCTGTAAGTGTAGGTACCCTTCAGATATATTCTGAAGTGTATGACACTTTACCTGAACTGTAGAAGATGGACTACCTACCTGAAAATGCAGAGGGAAGTTACTGTAGACTGGATACTCAAACTGGAGCTGTCCAGGACAGTGGATTTAATGCAGTTTTGAATGCCAAAACTTTAAGGATTTTTTGTATCTAGTACTGGATTCACTTTTTGTGAACAGTTATATGTGCAAGTAGTGCCAGAACAGCTTTTAAAAGAATAGAATTGAACCAGTCTAACTCCAGGTCTCAAGCCTTTCTAGAAATGGTAAGGTACATTAAGAAGGAAAATATTCTGTATGAGGTTTAGGGACTTTCCTGTAGATTGATGAAAAAATTCTGTATGTTTCATGTATGCTCCATAAAAAACAGAATTTGGGAGAAAATTCGGGTGCACTATGATGAGGATCCCATCACAACAGCATTCCTGTGCACTGAGAATTACTCTCCCTTTATAGATAGGATTCTTGGGCAGAAAACAGGGCAAACTACATTCAGTCTCACCTGTTTCTTGCTTGGTCAATTGCACGAGGGCTGTTTTATTCCAAGGGGTGTGTGTGGAAATCCCATCGTGTGGGGAAATCTCATCCTGCACTGTTCAAAAGGTAGGAGACGTGAACCTGCTGGTGAATCAGAAAAGAAAGAAATTAGGGACTTGACAGTAAAGGGTAAAGATGTTAGAAACTAATGAATTCCCTCAGGCATTTCCCACTATCTGAGGATGTCTGTAGTTGGCACTGTTGTCCACATTCTGACTCACGATAGCTGTATTTCCATGAGCTCCTGTTGGTGTTGTTATTTAAATGCTGATATATCTAAGAGGACTACACCATATGGTGGCATTGCTGCACTGGATACTGTTAAATACAGAAGTGACGTGAGTTGCACATATAAAGCCATATTTTTAGTATTCAGAATGAAAACATAGGCCAGATTTTTCCAAAACTCTTACTTCTTATAAGGATATCAAAACAGGGGCCAGATTCTCAAGTATTCAACTTGTAGCTGCTTATATTGGGACACCAATTGTTAGATTTTTCAGGAGAGTTTTCAGACAAAAGTATTTTGGATTATGTTAATCTGCTATGACAATGAGTGTTGAAATGCTACAGTTTCCCCATGGACTGGAGATTTTTATTTCACATAAATCTAGCAACTGATGTAGTCATCTGGGTTTGCTCTTACTCTCCTCACTTACAACCGTGTAACTCCATAGGCTTTCTGAAGTCTCTCCTGAATACACTGATCTAAGAGAAGAATCATTTCCATATGTGCAAAACCTTCTAAGGAAGTGCAAAGACTAATATGATCCTCATATGAATGAGATTATAAATTCCTCGTTCCTAGCTCTGGTTATTGAGTGGTAATTCCTTCAGCAAATATTGTTAAAAATGGAATTTAGTTTGTCTACACATGCAATTACTACATGTGATTATATCTAAACAAGAGGAAAAGGTTATGCATGAAATAAAATATTTGCCCAGTTGATCCTTTGAAAGTATGTGATTTTACGTACCAATGGACATGCAGCCTTTGTCCTCCCTAAATTATCAAAATAAGAATGTGACCAGTGCTAGTATGGTAACATTTAGGATAACTGTATGACCCTTAGCTATAAAGTTAATTTCAGACTAGTGATATTTTTCAGGACTATCCAATTTCTTGTCTCATAACATCAGTAACTGGCTATAATGCCCAAAGTGTTTGGTCACAGTATAGCTGATGATTGTATATCATAGTGTTACTAGTTTCTGCTAAACTAGCTTTCTACTAAACTGGAATATTTTTATGTGTCACTGTATGTGACGTGACACTCTATTTCTCCAGTCATCTTTTGTCATGCTAACTACTGTGTCTTCGTTTTTTCTCATGTCCTGGGCATGCACACCAACTTTCACCATTTTCAGAAGAATAGTCCTGGCATGTGACTTGGAAAATCATAGAATCCTACAGAATGGTTTGGGTTGGAAGGAAACTTTAAATACCATCTAGTTCCAACCCTCCTGGTATGGGCAGGGACTTCTTTCACTAGACAGGTTTTTCAAAGCCTAATCCAAACTGACCTTGAACACTGTCCTCCTTTCTGAGCCTGCCACTGCATCTTGTATTATGCTATAGCTCTTATCCTGACTTAGCCCTTCTGTCCCCTAGTACTGTCTGTTTTGTCTCCTCCCTTGTTAAACACTGTGGTCAGTTAATGATAACCATCTTGCACATACATGGCTTCCTTCCCCCTAAAGACATACAATATTTCTTTAAACAGACATACTTCAATTATGAACTGTAGCTTTTCTTCCACTTTTGGGTGTTTCACAGTGATATGATCTTTTAATGTCCAAGCATCAGAAAATAAAGGAAAAGAACACCTCGTATCTTTTTGGTTTTATCATTTTAATGAAAACTTACACAGATAATGAGCAGTTTAATTTCTTTCAATCGTTTCTGAAAATAATTTTCATGAATACTAGCTATTGTTTAGTCTTCCTGATGTCACTGTTAGGAGCAAGCGCTATTCATTTTGGTGTTAGTCTGTAAGTTGTCCTAGGAACTTTAGGTTTCAGTGAAATGGAACTTAGTCACCAAGGAATAATAAGGTACACTTCCGCAAAACCTTCTTCTCTCTAATCTGCAGATTGTGTGTGAATAAAGGCAAGAAAGGTAGTAAATAATTGTCTAGGGAGATTTTCTGCATGTCTAAATCTGCCTGGAGGAGTGGGAAGGGGTTGGTTTAAGAAATAAGGCTGTCTTTGTTTAAATCCTATTCTGGTATTTGGAGCAAGTAGAGGAGAAAGTGAAAGACATTATTGTCTTTCATTGATTTAAATCATGAGTTACTTCACTGGCATCCCTGTGAAGTGAAAGGAAAATTGCAACATTTTATTTGCTAATATTTTTGTTAAAGATGATAGTTGTACCTGTGCAGCTGAAGGTCATACCAGTCTGCCCTACTTCAAAACTCATTTCCTTCCTCTTTCTTTTTTCCTACATCATGAATTCAAATGATTAACAATACTTAAGAAAACTATGCACAGACACAGTATAAAACATGGGAACTGCGCACAGGTGTGCATGTGAAGAAATCAAAAATACAGCTAAGAGTTTAAAGGTTTGCATATGCAAACATGAACAGGCTGTGAGTCTGAGCAGGTTTGCATTAAAGCATGTATGCATTAGCATACTTGTATCCTCTCAGAAGGGCTAACTAGAAATGCAGGCTGTGCAGCCCCTGCTCCTCCTGCTGTCCTGCAGATGTATGGATAGGTTATTAGAAGAGCTAATCATATTCAAAAACTCGATTTCCTCTCTTGCTGGCTGAGAGCAGGTGCCCATGGGACACTTCTTACTCTTTTAAGGTGTCATGTATCAGCTGTCTTTGTTGCCATATCCCTAGGTTTTTGTCTTCATAGGAGCAATGAGAAGAGTCATTTTTGTTAAAAAGGAAGAGTCCAATGCTACAAGAATTGTGGAAAACCTTAAAGACCTAACTGACTGGATTTGAAAAGCCCAATAGCAACACATAAGAACCATCATATTTGCTTTCACTAAAATTCTCATGACCTTTTAAACTGGTTCATTATTTTTGAAATATTTTTGAGCCTGACTGAAAGAGCCACAAAGACACAGGATCTTATGATGTGTAAAGGTTGGATAGAGACCTGTTGGGAGGAAGCAAGAATGATTAATGGGTAAAGGTACTGTTGGTAGCATTTTACTGAACCTATTGAGACCATTGTGTTAAATAGCACAGATATTTACAACATGATCAAATAACAGCAAACCATAACTAATGCTCCTGAAATAGGTAGGAAGGTTTTGCCTGCTTCCTTCTCTCCCATACCATTCCATCACTTTTTAGATAAAGTACAGTTCTCTTTTTTTTATTTATTATGTGGAAATAATCTCTATTCTTGGCTCAAGTTCTATTAGTGAAGGTACAAAGTGGTTATGGAAAACAAGGGAAAGAAATCTTAAAATATGAAGAATATTTTTGAAAGAACCTTCTCTTCAAATGGGGATAACTTTACAAAATGTAAGGACAGAAGAACTGCCATACTGAGTCAGACCATTAGTCCATTCAGACCGGTCTCCAATAGAGGCAATAAGAGGTGCTGTTTTGCGAGAGTAACGGTGATTACCTACAGTACCTTCCTCTTAGTGGCTTCCAGTATCCAAAATCTTTGTATTACTAAAGCTAGAGAGCATTTTCCTGACTGTTCCTTTTAGCATCTGTCTCTAGACCAGGTTTCATAACTTTCTTTGCGATTCATTTATGTTCATTCTGATATTAGTTGTCTCCATAACCTGTTGCAACAGTTTCTAGAAGTCCTCTATCCACTTTGTAAAGTTACTTTCTATTGTCTGATTTAAACTTAACCTTCTGTTGGCTTCAGTTACTGCTCACTCATCTAGTACAGTGGGATTTGGTGAATAATAGTTCCACAAATACCTTATTCATTACTTTGTTGATTTTGCAAACCTTGGTCATATTCTGTTTTCTTCTCTCCAAAATGTAGAGACCCAGACTCCTTAGTGTCTCCTTCTAAGGCAACTGCTTTTTTGTTGCTCTTCTCTGTGCTTTCTCAAACTCCACTGACTTTTCTGACAAGCAGAGACCATAAATACACACAGTATTCATGATACGGGCACACAAATGTTTCAAAGAGTAGCAAAATAATACCTTCTGTTTTGATCTCAAAACTCTTCTTGATGATGCCATTCCTTGTTGAACAGATAATTGCAGACAGTTGCCAATGATTAATACAATCACTCTCCTGAGTTGTATCTGCCATTTTGGATCTCAGCATCATGTAAACATGATTTGGATTAGTTTTCCTGCTTACAGTTATCTACTCTGAAGCTTATCCATTTAATTTTTCCTACTCACTCACTGAGGCCCTTTTGATGATCCTCACCAGCAGCACAGTATTTGAATTCCCAAAATAAGTTACTATCATCTGTGAAATTAGTGATTTCACAATTTGCTGCTTTTTCCAGATTACTGATGAAGATCTTGAATAAACAGCACAGATCCATTAACGACCCCTCAACCAACTCTTGGCCATTTCAAAAGTGAACATTGAACCCTAACATTTGCTTTCTATCTAAACATTTTTCAATCTGCAAAAGAACTTTTTATTCAACCTTCAAGCAGCTTGGTTTCCTCTAGAGTCTTTGGTTAAAAATCCTGTCAGAAGCTTTTAAAAAATCCAAATATACTTGGACCACTTGATCCCCTTTATCCACACAATCACTGGCACATCCAGTAAACCAGAATGATAAGAGCCCCACCAGGCCAGTGAGGCAGGACTTACCTTTACTGAAACCTTCACAATAAATAAACTTTATTCATGTGCTCAGTAACCATTTATATATAACAGACTCTACAGCCTTGTCAGGAGTGAAGGGCAGAGACCTCAGAGTGTCCTGTCCATCCAGACCCTTCTTTGAGGATGAGATTGCTAATCCACCACTTCTCTGATGCAATAGGCTAAGCACCTTTATGAGATACTTTTCAAATTCTTATTCCTCTTAATTTTTTTTGTTTATTTTTCTACTTGCCATGTATTACAAGCTTTTCTGTCTTCTCCTTTGTGCAGGACTCCCATTTTTTAAAATGCCATTCTTTTCCCTAAAATAGTAACATTTTCCCATCATTTGCTATGATAGCTTTTCCCTTGAGCCCTGAAGAGATTTCACTTGATGACTTCATTTTATCCTGGAATTGCAGTATACCATTTAACTGGGCTTGCAATGTATACTCCAGGCTCTTGCTTGTTGAACTCTTCCTTACAGGATTTTTTGGTCAGCTGGTTGAATTTTTTTTTAATTGGCGTTTTGCTGTTGTTTTTTTGTCCTGTTTGGTTTTTGGGGTTTTTTTAACTGTCTCTTTTTTTAATCTAGTGGTCTTTCTTGCAATTGTCTGCTGGTTTCATTTGTCTTTTTCACCCAGGATACAAAAATGAACTTCAGCTATATTGTTATCATCATTGGAGAGCAGTTCATCCACTAGTAACTCTTGAGTGAGGTCATGTGCATCCCTCAAGACTGAGTTCAGGGTAATGTCTGGGGTTTTTCTCCAGGTTCTGAGATAAGCTGATGCAGGAAAGAATTCCTTATTAAGAAATCTTCTTTCTATGTCTCATCCTGATAAGCCACTGAACTATATCTAGATAGTTTAAATCTACTATAATTTTACCTATCTGAACTGCAGCTTTTCAGTTTCACTGAAGAAAATGCTAGATATTTACTGCTGAAGTGCTACTTTACTACTGATTTCACCCATATAGATTCCTCAGTGCTATTCTTTTCCCACAATATTATATTGTATTTGAAATTAGTGTTATCCTTCCTGTACTGTGTCTCTCCCTCATCCTAATATCCTCTCTGTACTTTCAATAAAATTGATGTCTTAGCATCATAATAACCTTGTTTACCTCCTTTCAACCAGTTTCTGTGATGTGTCTTCTCTCAGGTTTGCCACAGGTGCCAACTATTCCAATTTTTATACCTTATTTTTTAGGCTTCTGCTATTGCTGTAGAAGCATCTATAATTTTTGGACTTGTTTAATATTGCACATGCTACTCAACTGGCACTGTAAGCAATCTGATTTGCATTCTCAGTTTATCACAATTCTTTGTTAATGTCCTTGCCAGCTGTTTTGGAGGTGCATTGAACATTAGCTACATTCTCTTTGAGGATTGTATCAGACTGAACCATGTGCTCCCCAATGTCTATCAACTTTAATTCTGCTGCTAGCTTAAATAATCCTCTATAATCACTTTATTTTTCAGCGCTAGAAGCCAGGCTCAGTTTTGGTTAAAGTAAAGCCCATTTTTCTAGGATACAACATTCCCAAAACATTTACCAGTTCTTAATAGAAACAAGTCCCATTCTTCTACACCTTTGAGTCAATTATGCCCTGAGGCTCTGGACTTTTGCGCATCTCATGGGTCTTACACTGGAATTGGCAGTATTTCAGAGCAGAGAGGTCACAGAGGCCAGTCTCATCCTCAGCAGCCTGCATTTGCCACGAACACTGTTTCTCCTGCACTTCCTCTTCTCGGTGTAACCAACATGGATGAAGACCGGTAGTTCTTCCTCTGCTCCTCAAACTGATCTAATCAAAGTAATCTAAGACCTTGTGA
Source organism: Actenoides lindsayi (assembly GCA_025331215.1). NCBI lineage: Eukaryota > Metazoa > Chordata > Aves > Coraciiformes > Alcedinidae > Actenoides > Actenoides lindsayi. The sequence continues at coordinate 164,100 of WTSP01002946.1, forward strand.
GTTCTGCTGCCTTTGCATCCCACAGGCAAAATACTACATAATCTTCTCCGGTGCTGCAAACTCAGCTAAGCACATGCCTATGAAGCAAGCCTACTGCTCCCACCACTTGCTTCTCCCATCCCTGAAGACCTCATATTGCAGAAGCACCCACAGCATGGGAAGACATTGTGGCACCAGCTGGGTGCTAGATCTGATCCCAGAGACCTCTTGTCCTGAGACTTGCATCCCTCTCTGCAACACAAGGCTCTGAGTTGAAGCAGGAATGTCCCTATGGGCCTCATTTATGAAACTCTCTGACTCTCCTAACTGCTCCTGTTCAGCTTCTCTCAGCTCAGAAGAATAGGGCTGTTCTCTCAGGGCCAGGAAGGCTGTGCGTCACATCCATCTGTGAATCTTCTCTCCTGGGAAGACACTGTCACTTGCTTTACCCCATGCAATGAATTAGGGAGCCCCCAGCCTATTGCCAGGCTTCTGCTTGCACCTTGAACTTGAAACATGGCAATTACCTGAAAGCATACAGTAACTTAGCTTCTGTTCTGATTAGATAATGATTATATTCTACTCTCAATCTATTTTAGTCTTATTAAGCTAGTTAGCCACAAAGCCAAATCTGGCCTGAGATCTACCCTGCTTACTTGCCTTCCAGAAGCCATTCTGACATGCTGTCAGAATTGCTGAAGGGACTGCCATTGCTCTCTTCATTTCACTGTCATTTACAGAGGCAAAACTAATGTCAAATGTTTCCTCTTCCTGATGTGAAAAGACTTTATTTCCATATACATTGCATGGGTGTATACAATTACTCACCATGTAAAGAATTACTGAATTAGACTTGAGATGTTTACATCCTTTTTACTAATTTTTGTTCTGATGTCATTTCCTTCATGTATTTATTTTCCTAGCAGACTGATTCTAATTAGAAAAATTCGGATTTGGTTTTAATACACATTAACAATATGGACCAGAAGAATCTGATTTTTTCATTCCATTTAATTGATTTAGAACTTGATATTACATGATTTCTGTGGATTTCTCTAAGTCAAATGTAAGAGATTATTTTTTTAAACTATATGAATGGTTACATACATTTCATTCATGACTGTACCTTGACTGCAACTAACTCTCATTACATGATTGCTGCTCACTGAGGATTTGGTTCACTAATTTTTAAACACAAAAGTTCTCTTCACCAATTACAGAAAGCCACTTCGGGACATACATAAATCAGCTGATGGTGAAGTATTTTACCAGCCAAAAGAATGTAGCTTGAGGCCTTCACTTTCAGGTATACACAATGGCTCCAATATCGAAAAGTTATGTGCCTAGTCAAAATCAGCTTCAAAACCTTATTTCATGGTAATTGTGACAAATCGTCAGGATTGTTTTCTGGAATTCCTGGTTTTAGATGTTTATGTCAGGAAAAAGGAGAAAATGGAAACTGGCTATGTCACCAATTCTGTTAGAGCAATATATGAAATGAAGACAACTAACAGCAACATGGTAGAGATATATCTGGAAATAGAGAGAACTGCTGTGGTGAATTCAAACAATTAAAATTCATAAGAAAGGATAAGGTGCTAAAGAAAAGGTTCAGATCATCAAATGATGGATATAACAATTTTCACTCTTAAAGGACCATGCCTGTCTACACGACAGGTGACAATGAAAAAAAAACAGGAAAAATGGGGAGAGGACACAACGACATGATGGAATTTTGAAATTATATGGCACAATTACAAATTTTCAGTTTTCAAGTGCCAGTCCCTGGGTGATGGCTGTTCTGGATGAGTGCATCCTAAGGCACATCCTATCAAGTTCCTAGCTCAGGTCAACAGCTTGAACAACATAATGTTAATATCTAGCTTTCTTCTGCAAGATGTGATTTTGGCTATGTAATTTGTCTTTAAAAAGCTCTTCAGCAATAAGAGAAAGACACTTCAGGACAATTACAAACCAGTTGCTGATGTACTTTTTTAGTAACTCTATTATCTTTCTCTGACACTTCACATTTGCTCTGCCTTAAGAGCTCAGCACACTCAGAGACAAATTGGGAATATATTTCAAGACTCAATACATCAACAGTGTGACTGAGTAGATGCAATTTCAGGCAGGTAAGCATGAAAATGAAGCAGCAACATTTTTCATGACTAGCTTTTAGTAACTTAAAGCAAATCCATAGGGATCAAAGACTGTAATGCAGATGGAATCACTGGGGATGGCCAGCTCACTGGAGATGCATTATCTCAAATCAGTATCCCCAAATCCAACCCCTACCATTCTATGATTCTGAGTACATTACAGACCAACAAAGCTTTGGGGTCTGGGGAGAATAACTTCAGGAACTCTACACAAAAAATCAGGGAAGAAAACAGATATGAGAAAGACAAAGGGAAATCAAGAAAGTTAAAATAACATGGCTGAATATCTCCAAAAAGCAAAATCATCCTCTGACAGAGCTGAAAGGCCTTTGGCATCTGCATAACTGTCAATTCCTGTCCAGTGTTGACATTCCTTTTCCATTAGATGCTGTTTTCCTCGAGAAAAGTTTGGATAAAGATTTTAGGAACTTCCATGTTCAGAAGATGTGGAATTTCTTGATACCTTTGATATGTTAATTGCACAGAGGTCAATGAGAGAGATAACAGTCATTAAAAGAGGACACTTAAGGTTGCATTTGTCAGTGTAAACAGAAGAGAAACATTTCTATGTTCATTGCAGCCATAGTGTGTTTTTATTGCTGTTTCAATGTAAAAATAGTTAAGATAATCTGCCATGAATTCCTGAGAATACGTTTTCAAATATATATTTTAACTAAATGCTTTTAATCTTTAAGACATTTTAAGGCATATTCAGCACTGGTGAGGCCTCACCTTGAGTACTGTGTCCAGTTTTGGGCACCTCAGTAGAAGAGAGATATCAAGGTGCTCAAGTGGGTGCAGAGGAGGGCAACAAAGCTGGTCAAGGGACTGGAGAAGAGATCATATGAGGACCGTTTGAAGGAGATGGGTCTGTTTAGTTTGAGGAAGAGAAGGCTGAGGGGAGACCTTATCACTCTCTACAACTACCTGAAAGGACATTGTAGAGAGGCTGGTGCTGGTCTCTTCCCTCAGGTAATTAGTGACCGAACCAGAGGGAATGGCCTCAAGCTGAAACAAGGTAGGTTTAGACTAGACACTAGGGAAAAATTATTCACAGAAGGAGTGGTGAGATATTGGAATAGGCTGCCCACGGACGTGCTTGAGTTGCCATCCTTGGGTGTGTTTAAGCATTGCTTAGATGTGTTGGGGGATATGGTCTAGGGGTGAACATGTAGAGTAGGGTTAATGGTTGGACATGATGATCCCAAGGGTGTTTTCCGACCTAAATGATTCTGTGTGATTCTGTGTAAATAGTTGCCTACTATTCACTAAAATATCCTGACTCCTTAAGTGTTTTCATCTGCTTTTGAGACATTCTACTTCTAAACAGAATACAAAAATAAGGAAGAAATTGCAAATGATGAAAGCAAGCTATGAACACCCAGTGCAAATGCTGTATTAAGCTGACACACAAACAATTGAGAGAAAAAAAGCAAAGCAAGGCAAATGAAGAGGGAAAAAGTTACCAAAATTTCATAGCTCTAAAGCAGTAATTTTAGGAGATTATTTTAATTATATTCAATTACTGTGTATATTGGATGATAAAGCCGATGACTAATCAGAAACACAGGCTTTATAGCAATGATTATCTCAGCAGCCAAATGATTCAAACTGACAACACACATGAGCTCTCCCGTGTTTAGTCCTGTATCTTAAACAGAGTATTTTCTGCAACGTGTTCTCTAAAAGATAGCACTGATGTGCCTTTGTTAGAAGAAAGTAAGTAACACTGTCTGTTCACACAGTAGTCTAGGAGGCAGGCAGCGTATTTTTAGCTACTGTTAGTGCAAAAGCCTCTTTGAAGTGTCTCTTACCGGTTCTCCTGCACTGCCTGCTGCGTGATGGCAATAACTGATGAGACCAGGGATGGGCTGTTCACCTTTTGCCATGATAACAGCTGAACTGGTGTAGGATGGATGCTTCTAATGCACAACACATAACAGTGACAGGAAAACATGAAACTATACAAGCAAATGACTGAAAGGGAATGAGGTGAAAACAAGTGTGACACTGAAACGCCAAATGCATATGAACACAGCAGTTTAGATCTCAGGTATTTTCTGCCTTTAAAAATTGCACATATTATTTATCTTTGCCTATATCAAAATAAATTGTACAATTTAAAATTTGCATTAATAAAAACTGAAACTTGCAAGTGATAATTACCTTAATTCATCCCTGTAAAGATATATGTAATCAGGATTTTCTGTACATGAGGAGATGATCTCCAGCTGCAGCTGTCTTAGAAAAGTCAAGATGTCTCAGACCTGAATTCACATTTCTGGAGTTAGAATATTGCTGCTTTGCTTTAGAAATTGTTTAACATAATTTTGAGTTACTTAGACTTTCAATTCTCATAACAGGAATTAAAAGTACAATTCGTGGAGTAAATATAGAACAAAGCAGTTTGGGAAAAAAACCCTTCCAAACACATAGGTATACGTTGTCTTTCTATGAAAACTGAAGACATAAACCTGAGGTAAATATTTATATATTGCTTCAAATAATAGGATATTTCTTTGGAAACCCTTTAAAATTAGAACTGAAATATTTTGCAAGTGTTATCTTTTTCTTTTGTAGTCTCAACTTTACTCTTTTGATTTGAGTAACATTGATCTATGATTACTGGTTAAAGCAAGGCTATAAAGACAATGTGATGATAATTCAAGTTTTGTGGCAGAATTTCACATGTCTTATGTGGACATGCACACTAGAATACAGTAGTCTGGACAGCTTATTACTTAACCTGCTATCTATCTGTCACACTTTTTATCAATGTTTTTAGAAATCAACATTTTCTTTTCAAAATAGATATTATGGCTTAGAAAACCTATTTGAGACTCCTTAATATGCCACCTACTGGATTTTGCATGTTCAGGAGTGTGAGTACTTTGAATTAAAAAAATCCTACTAAAACTAGTGTGTCACATCAGAATGGTATCATAAAAATCCATGTTATAATCAAGAAAATAAATATATAAATATATAAATAAATACATATTATTAATATGTATAGTCTTCACTTGCAAATGAATATTGGTGGAAAGTACCTGAGATAGAAACTAAAAGGTCTTTTAGGGAAATAAGGTAGACTCACCTTAGCTGCAATGGCTGCTGCCGTTATATGTGAAGAAGAACTGTCCTCTGTTGAGGCAACTCCACTATCCTTCTTCTCTTCCTCCTCTTCCTCACACTGTACTCCTTTGTCTTCTGTCTGCTTGTGAGGGCTTGTTGTTGGAGGAGGAGAAAGAGGAGGTGGTGGTGAAGGTAGATCTTCAAGCTCATCATGTACCTCCTTTACTTTTACAATGGCATCCCGCAGAAGATCAATGGCGTGAGGTAGGGCTGGCAGTATAAACTGAAAGCATTCCTATGCACAACAAGAGAAGAAATGACTTTGAAAAGTTACCTACAGAAAAAAATAGGGATTTTTCAGATTTACTCTTAAAATATACACAGGATTTAGATCTACCTTCTGACTAGATCATAAATAAAACCTTAAATGCCCTATGCAAATGCTCATAGATAGTGGAAAACCAAACTCAGAAACAGAACTGGGGAATGTATCATATATATTTTTGACTTTTTTTTCCTGCAAATATAGCAAGTTGTACAACAGGGATACTGTAATTAAGCTAATATTAAATTAAAACTTCAGAAAACAAGAGTTAAATTTTCATGAATACATAATAGAAAAGACAGTTCACAGCAGTTGGCAAAATGCTACAAAAATGCAGTATAAAAACATTGACTCTATCCCTGCAGGGACATTAGCTTCAAATCATTCCTGTTATGTTCCCTCACAATTAGAGAACAAATCATAAGGTTTTCCATAATTGTACTTTCACATAATTATATTCTTTTTTATTCATGGACTTACCCTATATACTGGAAGAATGACAAACTACACTGAAATCATTATAATTTTATGTAACTCAAAAAATAATCTATTTTTCAAACCTCTCCTTTCTCTATGATCTTATGAACAATTAGAAAGCTTATTTTATATGGCTGGAGAAAGCAAAAATGCAGATACTGTGTAACTGTTCTTGTTCCACAACGGGCATACACATATATAGCTACCTCTGCTGAAAAAATACGCTACTATTTCATCAAATCAAAGTGGAACCTCAGGAAGTCATGCACTGCAGTCTCCTGCTCAGATCAGGGTCAATACAAAATTCAGACAGGTTGCCTAGGGCTTTGTTCAGTAAAGTCTTGAAAAAATCCAAGAACAGAGACTTCACAACCCTTCATGACAACCTGTTCTAATGCTTAATTACCCTCAAAGTGATTTTTTTCTCTTTATTCTCCATCCACCTGGAAGCTACCTTCTTCAGTTTATGACTACTGTCTCTCATCCTCCTCCCAGGCACCTCAATAAAGAGTTTTCTTCATAAACATTAAATTATTGGAAAATTATGGCAGAGTCAGAAGGATGAATTGCCATGGCAGTGCAGTTAGGGAACACAGAAGTTGACAGAGAAAGGTGACATTGTTCCTTTTGTTGCACTTCATTTTTGGTTTTGTTTCAAGTATAAGGAAGACTTTAAAAAATGCATTCCAACATTTTAGAGGATCCAGAAAATAAATAATGATAAACATTTTGTAAATAGATACTGTAACACAATGTTTTCAATAAATAAAAATGACTATGTGAACAAAATAAAGAGTAAACCATCCATCAGAAATCACTTGAGTTTATATAAGCCACTTCGTAAGACAAAAACATGACTTGCAAACACTGTATTCCCCCAAAGCTTCTAAATAAGAATGTACCTTTCAGTCCCTCCTTTAAGAGAAATGAAAAGTCAATCTACTTCATAGATTTATAAACTCTTTAAACATTCAATTTAGCACTCTGAAGAACTGGAATAAACTAGATGAGCATAAGATGCTGTATGTAATGAATATATATAAATATATATATAGAATTATAGCTTCTAATGTAGCTTCAAACCTCAAAGTTATTGTCCCTCCACAGTATCACAGTATCATTTTAAAAATGGTTTAAAATACTGAAGCATACAACCATCACTGCTTCAGTAAAAAAGCAGACCTCAAGTAAGTGGTAAACAAGGACAACAATCCGTGAACTGACCAATAAGCCTGAAACAGTATATTAATAACTAACTCATTAGAGAAGCGTGTTCCCCATTCCTTCCGCTGAAATAAAGCCTTGTTGGCTTGACAGTTGACGAATGAGCTCCCAGTCAGTAATCCAAAAGCTCACATTATTTGTGAAACTCATTGTTTCAGGCAGTTTTTAGTAAAGTTAGGAAAATTGCCATAGATGTGATGATTTCAATGAGCATCTTGTAATTTCACACTTTGCCCTCTTTCGTAACATCATATAGCTCTTGAAAGGCTAAAGTAAAGCAGGCAGACCAGAACAACACAAAAATAGAAGCACTCTACAGAGCGTGACTCTGGGGTACATGCCACACAAACTTTACTCTGGAGAAAACACGTTTGGCATGCATTGTGTCCTTTTTTGAGAAGGATTATTTACACCACTGCCATTTTCTGTTAGTATTTTAATGTTTTATTAATGAAATATGTATACTGCTGCAATTTCATAGCTTTATATAAGCTTCTTATATGACTATACTAATATGGTGGAAAGGAAATTGGCAAGTCATAAAAGAGAGAAATGAGAGAAATTCCTGGTAACAATTCATCATACTTGTTTCTTGAGATCCAGCATGTTATGGAACAATTTTTCATCTTAAAAGTCTGCTGAAATCTGATGCTTTAAAGATGTTTCATTTTAAAATAAATTGTGACAGAACAGAGTATCATCATGACAGGAACAAATAAATGATCAGTTTATAAAGAGCTTGCTTGTGTAATGAAATCATGTGACTTTTCCCCTTTTTCAGCATAATTACTTATTTTATTACTTACTTTATATAAAACTATTGTCAATATACATACTAACACTTTTTCATTTCTTTTCCTCATCATCTTTCTACAATTTACCTATCCTCACAGTCTGAGTGCCTCAGAGCAGAAAATGTCAAATTTTTCATGTTAGGAGTGCTCCTGAACACAAAAAACCCATCAGAGATTGTAGACTATTTCATCTCTTTCGTAATTCAACAAAAGTAGTATAGGCTTCTTACTGGTGCACCCATTCTCTACGATGTGGGACCCATTGCTATGTTAAATACATGTATGTACATATGACTTCCCACTCATAACTGGATGACTTTAAAATATACTTCTGCCCCATCATCCTCCAACACTTTTTCCATGTTTTGAAGGCTTTTAAATTTCTTTTCAATTACAGAGGTTCATTAGATTTCCTAAAAAGTCTCTAATGAATGGTAGAATTGTAGGAGGGCTTACTGAGTCCTTGAACTGAAACATGTAGACAATGTATCTGAAAATCTGTAATGGCTGCTTAAGAGAATTCAGAACATTTTTTCTTCAACTTCCAGGTGACAGCCCACATAAACATTCTTTATTTATCTCCAGACATAAGTCTTTCAAGTAACACTGACTTCAGGGCTGTGCTGCCAAACACATTAGTACTGTCCCTTCTGTGATTGGGTACTACTGGTTCAGAAGATGTTGATAAACTACCAGATATGCATTTTTTAGAGGCCAGAAGACGTTTTTTAACAAGGCCACAGACATAGTTTGAGCCCTGAAGAATCACGTTCTCATGACTGATGGGAGATCTACCTTAGCGGTTTTCTAATGGGTTGTACAGCCCACTATTCACCTTAGCAGTATTTGTGTGGAGAAGGATGTTTTTCTGAATCTATCAGCCAACTATGCAGAAAGAAAGCGCACTGGAAAGATCTAGACTTACTAACACACTAAAAACACACAAACAAATTCTTCCTTATGCTTAACTGTGTTTCTCCCAGCTCTCCAGTCAGAAAGTAAGCATGAATAAAATCAGAAAGCCTAGCTTCTCTGTCCAAATTGAGTTAAACTCAGGAAGAAAACAAACTTTATTAAGGGTGTAAAGTCTGACACCCATATCCAAAAGATTTTAATCATCCTCAACCTCTTAAAAATTATGTTCCTTTTATTCCCCTCTTGCTGACCAAAACTGTGAAAATTCTTCATGTCAGCAAATGCTACCGTACACTAGGCCTTCCTCTTATTTCTGTGAGAAAAAGAACACTTTCTTGGAAGTTGTGGACAACATAGGGATGAGGTAGAGGCTAACTAGAGAAGAAGGGGGAAGTGTAAGAGACCATTAGACTCTTCATTAGCACTGCCTGCTACAGTGAGCACTCTCTCGTGCTACAGGTAGTGGTGTCCTGGTCACAAAGTACCTTCAATAAGATCAGAATTGTATCATCCCAGACTGAGAGATGGTGCACAGTTATATGAATATGCATTTCAATTCACTTCTGTAAAATTTGTTGTAGTCTAAACTTTCTTACATTCAGACCAACAGGAGGTACTCATTGTGTGATCTCAGTAGCAGAGCAGTAAGAACACTTCTTACCTGTGATCCTTTCTTGCTACCTGGCAGATTAATTATGAGAGTTTTCCCTCTGATTCCACACACAGGTCTGAAAAGAAAGAAACCCAGAGTGAAATTCTTGCATGCAACTTTCTCCACTCTAGAAACAAGAACAGAGCATTTAAGAGAAATTCTATTATTTAACAGAATTTGTAAACTTAATTTCCAACATCTAACAATATTTTCTGATCATGTTCCACAAAACAGCTCAGAGAAGCTGAGCTGAAAAAGATCAAACGAGGCTGACAGATTCTAATATTTGATTGATAGTATAAACACTGGCTAGATTTTCCTCTTTTTTTACATCTGTGTAGCTCCATTAATTCTATCATGTACTTGCATGCAATGCATTTTTTGATATGGTCCCTATCTGCTCATACACATTGTTCCTTTGTAATGTAATTGAGGTGTCAAACACTATTTCCCTTGCCAGGTAAAAATAAGTCATGCTGGCTGCAGTCATTCAAATACGTTTGTTTTTTGTTTTTTTAAAGATACAACACAAGAAAAGCACAGAGGGAAGTAATTCTCATGTGAAAATTGCACTTAAGCAGATCTAATTCAAATTATTTCTAATTCTTCTTGTCTTTCCTTCCCCCTCATAAAATGACAAAACCAACTATCAAAGATGGAAGATTTTATTTTATTTTTTGTCTTTAGGGAATTCCTTTGATGTTGATGCAGGGCTAAATTTAAGCACCCAGGTGCTGAATGCTTTCTGTTGTTTACGGTTTGCCTTTTCCTCCTTTTAGAGAAATATTTTGCAAGGAGGAAAAAAAAAAATAAAAGAAAGAAAATTACTGGATATTGTCTTGTCTTGAGGTCCCTCTTTGTTTTCTCATTTTGCTTATGAAACCAGTGGAGAAAACCCCATGGCTGGTATATAAGGACAAGAAAAACCATGAAGATATATAGGCTACAGTTGAAAGAAATTGTGTAACGTATTTATCAAACAAAAACGTAAGCCTTAAGTGAAGACAGAACAGAAAATAAAAGAACATAATTTATGCATAAGGCATTACCAAAATTTTTGAGTCAAAGGACACAGTTTGTGGGGTAGCCAACATTCCTGGATTTCTTCTTATACAAATAATTCTCAATGATTAATGTAATTTATTGGCAGTGTGGCATTTTCTAGCAGTGTAGCAAGTATTCTAGTGACAGCAGTCATAATGCACACAATTAAACAACATAGAGACCATATTTGAGCCATAAATGAACTTTTGATATCACAAAGAAGCCAGTCTAAAGAGAAGTTTTATTTTCAACTGGCAGCTTGAATATTGGCTGAGTCCTAGCTCCCTTTTCCCATATTCACTTCTTGCACACTGTACACCCTCAGTTAAGAAAGAATTCCAGGTAGCTGAGGAATGCTCTACTGCAATATTAGGAGGAAGAACCCACAATAATGTGCTCATTTACTCATGTTGCAGTAGTCAAATTTAAGCCAGCAAATCCCATACATAGGATACAGTTTATGACAGATTCAAAATAAAGGAAACAGGAATTATCCACAGAAGAATAAAAATATGATGGAACTGTGTTTGGCAGATAGCTCCTTTAATTATCTTCTTCTTGGCTCTTTTATTCAACTTTAAATAACTTTGAATGATACAAGCTAAATGACCAGTACAACCAACCAATAATAAAAAAGGACTAAACCAGTAGCCATTCTGCTGAAAGCTACAAGTTTCGTCTGCCAATAACCACATCTAGTGGCTCAAGACACAAATGAAGCTGCCAAAAATTTCTCAAGAGAGCATGCAAAAGTAAGTAAAAGTACCTAAGAACTGCATGGCTTACAAAAAGTACTGTGTGTGCTTGCAACAAAAAAGCACACAAAATGTGGATGCATCCTGGGTAATTAGAGAAATAAAATAATTACATTCCTCTAAATATAAAATAGTTGAGGGAGATGCTGTGGATCTCATGATATCCTCAGCCTTGTGATGTAGTGGACAGGAATTTTAAGAAAAAATAATGAAGTTTGAAAAAGAAGAATACAATTGGAAGCGAGTGGAAGGAAAAACAGGAGATAAGAGAAAGTTAAAAATGGATGTGGGAGGAAAGAAATACAGGTCTAATGCAGAAGTAGGAATGGAGAACATGATCTTTTAACTACTGGAGTCTCACTGTCCCTCATTTGCTCTAAGTATCTGTAAATCCAGGCTACAAAATAACTCACCACTTCCTAATGATGGTCCATAATCACGAAGACAGCCTATAACTTACAAAAAATTTTTAAAAGTTCATGTGGCAATGTCAGCTTAATGTTGCATAACAGACCTGCTTTTGGGTTTTTTTGAAAAGTAAAAGAAATTACATGCAAAATTATCCATCAGGATTCAATTTCAAAATTAAGGAGATGAGAGGTCTGCTTAGGACAAATGACATTTAATGTTACATACTTTGAAAAATTAGGATCTACATTTCACAAACAGTGTTCCTAAAATCAGTGTTGCTTGTTTGTCCTCTTTTAATGTGTGCCTTAGTTCTCATTGTGAGAGAGAATTACAACACTACTTCAATTTGCAGAATTTTTAATGAAACTATATTAACAATTTGTGTGTTAGAATAACAAATGATGTAAGAAAAATCCCAGAAGAAGTGAGTCTGTGTTCAGAACAGATTCTGAATAAAGAGCACCTAGACCAATATAGGATTATACATAGGACAACCAAACCAAAGGAAATTTCCTTCCCCCACATTAAGCATTTGCAGAGGAATTCTACGAAAAAAAGTAATCACATCACATATGTGCATTCATGCAGAACTGAGACTGCATAGGAAACCATAATGCTGTAATTTTGTAATTTTTGAGTACTTAACAGTGTTATAAAAATAAAGGCCTTTTGCATATTAATTGCTTTCAGTCCTGAAGCAGAAGTTTTCACTGGGAAATTTTATAGGGCCTAACATAATGGCATGCAGTAATGTTACCTTCTATCACTATCATCAATTACTACTGAAAGTGGCTGTAGTTTAAGGGACATTTTCTTGCTATATGTACAGAAGAATCAGGCGACAATCCAGCATTATGGTTCCGCTACCATTACAACATCTTTTAAGCCATTCTGATCACACCACATCCTAAATCAAACTTGGTAGTGTCAACCAAACAGCTTTTCTTTCTTGACCAGAAAACGGAACAGCTAACTTAAGCTTTCCTCACTTTGTGGTAGCATTCTGGTATTCTTTCCCTTCAGATAAACACAAAATAAAATATTAAAAATTATATCTGATAAAAAAAAGAAAATACTTGCTAATTTGGACAGAATCTGGAAGTGTTAACTTAGTAATGTTGTCCTTACAGATTAAGTGATATAAGATATGAAAGGTTTTAAAATATCTTGTTAAATCAATAAACCTCTCATCTAAATGTCCTTTGAAAATGCAAGTATCTGAACAGAAAGTAACAGATAAAAGTTCCTTCTTGCATAATTATTTATACATTATACATACATAATATTAAAACTCTAAGAGCCATTGTTTCTTAGTACAAGCACAAACTAACTTATGAAAGGTATTGATGTTACTAAGTCTATCATAGCTAAAATGAGGTAAATTGAAGGAATAAAATAAAAATCAACTCCAGAAAGAAATACAGGATAACAAGAGATGTCACTGATAAAAAAAGAAATAACGGATAGAGAAACAGTTACTAATTATTTAGTAGGACATAGCAAATCCTAGGGGTTAAAGAACTATATGTGAAAGCATGGGATAAAATACCATTTAACTTATTCAGAAAGCTTTTACTGATACTGGAATAAAAGCAATATCAAAACAATAAATGCATATTTATCAAAGGGTTTTTTTTCTAAATAAAGCATTTTAGTACTTGATGATCAACTTATAGAAGAATTCTTCACACACCACCGAAATGCCACAGCTCTAGAATGAAAAGACAGCTGTTTAAAAATAAGCATCAATATTACAAGTAACCTGGCACAGAAAATACAGGAGGATACAGTGCCTAATGAAGACAACAAAGGGAACTGAATGAGAGAATGCAAGTACCATTCTTGGAATTTGCCCATTTCTCTGAAGTTAAGACTTGTAGTTTTGATAACAGTGGCAATCTTCAGATACTTCTGGAGTTATTTCATGACAATGTGTATTTCTAAGGAAATAGTTCACCTTGTATTTTGAAGGAAATAGTCTTACCTAGAGAGCATGCCCAGAGGAGTAACGTTAAGTGATCCCATCAGCATTGCCAGGGCCATCCCTGGTGCTTCTCGCTCTATTACTTCTTTAGTGGCCTGCAAACAAAGATTAAATAGCAAAGTGAGTGAAGAAGTAGAAAGACAAGAAAAAATATGAAACCAGCTAAAATTTGGGTAAGAATATCTCCCTTCTTTTCTGCCAAAGGACATCATTGCTAAATTCTCAACGCTGAAATATGTTACAAAAATTTTCTCTTGGTTGCGTTAAACAAGGAAAGACAAGGGGTTGGGAAGAAGCACTGTTAGCTGTACTGCAAAGACTCCTATAGAAAATGATTAAAAGTCAGGACCCAATATATAGGAAATGCTAACCAATACCACATAAATAACAAGAACTCCCTCTAACAGAAAGGAAAGAATGTTTGGAAATAAGCAAAGAAAAGACCAAATGTAACTGCCTTCTCTTCCTCATCAACCTCATGTGCATTTTCCCGCTGAGATTTTCCCAGGCATGTGAAAGGTGAATCAGTCTGCGCAGAAGACAAAAAAAAATTTGCAAAGGGAAGCCCATGTAGCAGGCAGGCAGAAAAATAGTAAAATGGTAATGATAATGGCCAGAGGCTGAGTCCTTCCCTTTTGATCATGTCAGCAAAACAGTGGTTCCAAACAAGCGGTCCATATGCAGTGGGCATCGAGAAGCCTGGAAGCAGAGTCTGAAAAATCTTGTCTTTTTAGTCCTTCTTCCACACAGGGAAACAGATGGAAAACTATTTTTCTGGGACATGCATAACCTTCTGTCCTTACTTCCTAAGACAAGTTTTCCAAATGCACAATCCATCCAGTCTCCCAACCTCTGACTAGTTAGGATGTGTCATCTCAAAGGCAGGTTACAGTCCTACCCTCTCCATTTCCCTCACAGTAGTTGCTGTTCAGTGGATCATCTTGTTTCATGTTCTGAAACAAGATTCTAAGTTATTTGGCACAACTGAAGTGTTAGCAATGCTCATAAAACTGTGAAATCCATTGTAAAATATCGAGCCAAACTACAACACTTTGATGGTACAGCTATCAAAATAGAAATAGAAAAGCACATCTTGAATATAAAGGACACTCTGAATAAGCTAAATTTTCTTGGCAGATTGATGGAGCAAAAGAATAAAATGGAAGAAAACCAGACAAATTATTTTGTGGGAAAGATTAAATTATAAATCACATCTTTGTACTTTTGTAAGCTCTTACTTTACAAATAGAAAAACAAAGATATAGAGAAGGAAAATGACAGATTTAACCCAACAGCATCCTTAAGAGAAGAATCCAGGAGCCCTATGTTAGCTTACAGGTAAAACACTTGCAGGAAGCAATAAATAAAACAGAAAAAAAAAATAATCCCTGAACAGTACAGATATTCAAGCGACCATATTCTCAAAAACTGCCACTAACATTTAACATGTATTAAAGGAATATGTCAGTATCAGAGAACATCAGACACAGCTACCTATTAAACCTTTAGATCTTTTATTAACAAGGAAACTTGGTATGTGCTCAGTTGTGGGAAGCAGGAACTTTGGTTTATACAAAACCAAGCAATTCAGTGGCTGACATCACAGTCTCTTTTAAGCGTAGCATGTTGGTGTTAGTATCTACCATCCTCTACTCAGAAACAGTAAAGGCATATAAATACAATGCACTATCTGTATTTCTACACAGGGGAAATGAGAAGAGGCAGGCTAGGAATGATGTAGACAAAACTAAAACCTCTCCACTGAGGGAGATTGCCTAAAGATACCTGCTGATGTATTAAATTGTCAATCACATTAAAAATTCTGCAGACTATCCATAGACCTGATGATTCTTAAAGTCTAGAAGGAAAAGGCATTGCAATGGTGAAGGGACGCTTTCGTGACAATGAAAAAATTGGTGAAACATGGAGTTCTCTATGTACGCATACATAGTAAGTCTACATCTATGTCTTTTATTTTCAGCTAATATCATGCTTCAAAGCTGTTAAAAACTGGTTTTAAATATAAAGTGCATTTTGAGATTTCTTTTTTGCCCTTGAGCACAGTGACGCTTTGGAGATATCATTAGTTAAAATTCTAAACAGGCTTCAAAGGTAGGATGAGATGCAAGAGTTCCATAAATGACGATCCTGCAGCTCAGGGAGTCCTTGAATGAAATTCAAGTCCATTCTCCAACTTCACAAGAAAAATGACCTTCACAAAATGTCACTGCTAGCAGGCAACGTGATTATTAAAAATGCATAGACTAAGCAACAAAATCTGAAAGGGTAGAAAGTCTAAACAGCAGTACAACCCTCAACAGACGTTTCTAAAAATACTTGTTTCAAAATATATAAGCTTATATTTATTACTGCAGGCAGACTTCTACAAAGAGGGGAATGCCTCCTGCTTTCATACTTGCAGCTTGACTGGATGGATGTAACCAAAAAAAGGCTGCTGATAAGTAAACAACTTTTACAGTGACATCTGCTCTTGAAATCAGCCACAGGAAAGTCCACTCATGGGATGTCCTCAAATAACGTGACTTAAAATGTGCAGTTCACAGGAATTGAAATCATCATCACACTGGGAAGCACACTTTTAATTAGCTATATTTATATGAACTAAATTAGCAGCACGGCAGTCATTTGCAGATACTTGGTGTCTACCTGTAACAACTCTTTGTTTCACCTAATAATATACTGAAGTGCTGGTGGCCAGGTTTTCTAATACTTCAGGTTTGAAGAAAAGGTGGAAGAAGGATGTCAAAACTAGGTTTTCAACTGTGTCCTGCTCAGGAGTTAACTGTCTGGTACTAACATCTTCCTGCATGTAAACTATTGAAGAATTAGTGACTCAACACCTTCAGATTTTACCAGTACACTAGCAAGGCTGAATTAAGATTGTTAGACTTTGTTTCATGGACAATTTTTTCTTAACAGTCTTATCATCAGCCAGCTTTTGACAGCTGCAGGGGGCCATACTGTTGGCACAAAATCACAATCACAAATCAAGGCTGTTGCCCCTGGCTCTCTTACAACAGTGATGACAACACTACGATGTGGGCAGAAGCAGAGAAAAATGATGATGAGATTTCATTCAGAGCTGTCACACCAATGCCTTCATCAGGACTGAGGCTATACACTGATTTCTCAAACCTGAGGTTGATGACTATATAAGAAGTAGGTGGAAAATACTGGAGCAAATTTGCATAAAATACTAAAATGACAGCAAAGAAGTGCCCCAAATGTCTCTTGCATAAGACAGTAGTGCAAAGATGCATACAAGATGGAAGTGGAAGAGAAGAGTTCCACAGAAGTGGAAGCAAGAGTTCAGGAGAGACACAAAAATGCAGAAAGGCCTGTTTGGAGGTTGGAAAGAAAGGCAGATTTTGTAGTTTATACAGGAAAAGGGAATGAGAAAGCCTAAGTGGAAAGGAAGATTGCAGAGAGGAAGTCCAAGCAGCTGGATTGTCAGATGCCAGGAATGAGAGCAGAGTGAGGATGAGTGAATGAAGTGAGTGGGATGGAAATAAGACTGTAGAAGGCATCTTGGACAATACTTGAGGCAAAAAGGAAGACAGGACATGATGGAAGTGACAGGCTGTAGGGGAACCAGGAAGAGAGACAATGGGACTGAAAATGTTAGTTTCTACTCCAGAGAGGAGAAAGAAAGACTAACAATTAAATAATTATTTTGCAGAAATATTCAGGACTTACTAACAATGAGAGAAGTAGCTTTCATATTTCATTGCTATATGAATAAATGCAATTTATTTTAAACCACATTTCTGACCGTTTTCAAAGCGCCTTTTTATTGGTTTTAGGGCATTATGTTCCCAAATCAACTGATATATTTTTAGATATCTTTGACGTAGTTGTAGTTGCTTAACAGATGGCTCACTGCCAATTGGTTTCACAAAGTTATCTGCTGCTTCACTGCCTTTCTTTGCCTCCATATAAATTAAGTTAGTTCAGTTCCTAACCTGTGGAAGCCCTCCCAGGCAGCTTCTGAAGGATATACCCACTGCAGACATTTAATTAGAAGACCTAGGACTGCTCTTCTTGAAAGGATCAGAAACTCCTTATCTTTGTCTTTCAGGTATTAAACATAGCAAAGTTTGACCTCAATACTAAGTAATGATCTGAGACATTTCATATACTCTTTGGCAGTTTTGGGATGGTAATATAGTTTTATCACTTCAACTAAAATGCAAGTATGAGACTAAGAAGTCATAATAAATTCGATTAAATTAAGATGACCGAGACTGCCTCTGTTGAAAATATTATTTCTGTTGAAAAGGTTAAAAGCTATGACTCTGCACAGCATTTCATAAAGCTATTTATGCAAATTAATGGACAAATTTGCAGATAATTTATATTTAACAGACCATAAAATTAGCATAGATAACATTTTATTACCTATTTGAGCTTTCCATTGAAAGTGGAAGTCTTGGAAGATCCTAACTACAGAAATACTGATATACTCCACTGCAACAGAGCTCACAAACCACAGTCAAACCTCAGAAGACTGGACAATGAAATACAGAGACAGATCAGTCAAATATGCAACAAAAAGATCAGTCAGATCTGTCAACCAGTTGTGTAAGAAGTGTATACTTCAGGAACAAAAATTGTCTCTCAGCTTGGAAATGAGATACCTTCTTCAAGGTTATTCAGTATACCTCTGCTGGAAATAACACGTGTGCCTGTAATTTCTATTCACAAGACAGCTATTTCAGCTTATTGTCTACTTCCCCACTTGTATTTTTCAGGGGAAAAAAATAGAGCTTACATGGAGCGAGACTGATTAGAGCTTCTTGCCTAAAAATCACTTATCTATTTCTTCTCTTAGTACAATAAGAAATACAGGTTGTAGGTGTTGGTTTCTTTTAACACACTGAAAAGTTTGTAGATAAGGATCAGTTTTGAGTCACTCATTCTCACCATCATGATGTCTTTCCTTGATTTTTTTTTTTTCTTTCTTATTCTCTGCCCTGAATAACCTATGTGATGATATTCTGTGACTGCTTTGTGGGTGAAAGGCTTAACAGGAACCATGCTCTATGATGTCTTCAAAATCAAATTTCTTTGGCTTAATTGCTCAGTTAATTTGACAAATTGATAAAACTGTTCACACAGGCTATTGCTGCAAAGTAACCGAAGTCAAGCAGGTTTGTAAAAGTCTCTCAACTTGTCATTAAAGTTATTAACTTTCTAACAATACAGCGGCCCTACGTATGACTGGGGTGCTGCAGAGATACACCATACAATGACTGTCCTTTCATATGTACGTAATTACAATTATAATTGACTTCTCGATGTCAAATTAGTTGTCACAGATCCATGTAAGTCAAGAACGGCCTGCATCTAGATGGCAATGAATAGCTGCTTTTGGACAGGGTGGATCCCAGAAGTAGGTGTTTGCTGTCATTCAAGAGCTTTTGACAGATTTATACCTACACAAACTAATCTGTCCACATGCACCTTAGAAGTAGCAGCCTGACAGTCGCAGTTTCTTCAACAATAAGTTATCCATGAATGCTAACGATGTGGGCCTGTAAAAACCCATCAACTGTTTTATAGTCCTGCAGCAGTGGAGAATAATTGACATAAGGCTAAAGTAAGTATCAATCACTACCTTTGGGCTCACAGGATGGACTGGTGGTGGCTAGGCAGACATGAGGCTGGTGCTGATGCATGTGTGTGTTCCTCCTCAGGAAGCAACCATCCAGGCTTCTGTCAATTTTATTGTACAGTGAGAAACTCAGCCTGAGCCTGGTGAGTCTCCATTTTGATGCTCCTGTTGGGTCTATTGCAGCTCTGTGTGTCAGACACCCATAGACACATACTGAGAGCTCACCCAGGCTTTTCTAGAATTATTTTACACGAACTAAAACAAAACATGTCTAAACTTCTTATGGTTTATTACTCTATGGCCTTTTCCTCTTATCAATGGTGAGTTTGGTACACATTCCTCCAATAACTGACCTGATTACATGTTCTTTTTCCTCTTATTCTCCCAGCTTAAATCTACAAACAGCCAAAGGTGGGTGACACCCTGATTAATGTAGCCAGCTAAAAATGAACTCTATAAACTGGTGTATCTGCAGGCACCAATAACACATTTCCATTGACAATAATTCTGCAGTGTAAGGATGCTGATTTGAAGTTTGTTTGCAGTCTCAGCATATTTGTGATGACTCTGCTGCCACAACGACCTCAAACATCACAAAAAGACCCTAAAGAATCTATCTGGATGAGGAACAAAAGTATAACAGCAATAACTGCTGTTAGACTAGATCAAATACAGACTCTGATTTCCCAGTTTCTCCCCATATTCATGATTCCCTTTGCCTGCAACATGCTCCCTCCAAATTCCCTCACTGTCCTCACTTGGATCCATCATATCATTTATTGTAACCTAATGTCTATGGCATGAGATTCAGAGGCCAGAAACCAATTCAATGTCCTTCTTGTTTATAAACCAGTATCAGCAAACAGTTCTATCAGTACAATTCTACTCTGTATATGACCATAAAAAGCAACTGGCTGGTAGAGGTATCTCTGACAATATTCAATGACTTATGCATGACCAACCCATGAATATATTTAATTTTTAATAGTTGGACTTGAATGATAGTTATTTTTGTAAATAAGGAATTACCTAATTGTATATTATTTTAGTATTTATGGCAACTTTCCTTAAAAGACCTTGTTTTCCTCAACTGAAATCAAACTGATCAAAAGATTTACTGCATAACACTGTTTCATTTTCACAGCTTGCAAAACATTTTGGGGAAGATGCCTTACATTTTTATACACAATAAAGAAGCTGAAAATTCAAATGAATATACTAGAGAGAGCAACATTGTGGAATTTGTAACCTGTTCCTGCACCTCAGTAGGTCTGTATCTCAGTTTTGAGATAAACTTGGTTGCATTTGATTTACATAAACTTCATAGATCAGTGATTTGCCTGCCTCATTTATGTAATAGAAATGTTAATGAAATTGGTGCATCTGGGGAGCCAAACCATGTGCATCTCCTAAATACAATTTCAAATATATGTTAAGTGCTAATAACATTTATTTTAATCCTCATTGCAAACCAAAGTTTTAAGATAGTAAATATGTATAAAATACTGCTGCCATACAAAATGTTCTTATTTTTTTGATACTGCTAACCCCATATATTGTCATAAAACCAAGAGAACAATCATTTTTAGAAACAATTAAGCAAAGGAAACACTTACTAAATGCTTTTCTACACTATGAGGAATGCATTTAGGCTCTATGAAGACGTACGCTGCCCACCAGATGCAGCATGTTACAGCCATGTAATGGTGTGCGTTAAGCCAGTGTCAAAAGACAAGGTGGAGAGATTAGGAGGATTAGCTTGTTGAATCAGGTGCCAGAAACAAGCCACTGCACTTGCTTACAATGAAGGGTCAGGTGCCTATTTCATTTTTCAGCCCTCTTTTTCATGTGCAAACTGCTGTGCTTCCCACTTCAACTCTACTTCATGTAAGAATGAATTCCGTGCTGATCAATTAAAGTAGTAAATAAAAGTAAAAATAGTACAGCTGAAGACTTGCTGATAAAGGTAGTGACACCATTCAGCTATTACAAAAATACTGTTAAAACTTTATCTAATTTTCTTCTCTGCAAATCACAGAATCATAGATCAAAAATGAGAGAAATAAGTATCAATATCTACAATATCTCAGTAAGTATCAATAAAATTTCTACAATTAATGCAACTGACAGTGTAATGAGCTTTAACTAGGAGTATAACTAGGGAGCACTGTCTCATTAAAAAAATACTGAGCACAGTGCTTCTTGTTATGTGTACTATCTTCTAGACTACCTCTTTATAGCAAAGGGGAGTCAGGGTACCTTCCTTTCACACCACACCAGAGCCAAACTTGGATTCTCTTTATGTATATATTGAGGAGGAGGAGTATATTAAACAGTGAAATCCAGAACTACGCAAGAGAAACAAGCTGTCATTTTTGCTTCATTGTGATATTAGCACCACAGGAAAATACACTACTCCTTAGAGATCCTCATCAGCACACACTGAGAATGAAGCCACCAGGTAAAAATATATGCTGCTTTCTCTTAAGAACTTTCTCCATCTCTTGAGCAATGAAAGAACCAGAAGATTTTACTTGTGATTTTACTTCTCTAAATAAGTCATTTTGCAATGCTTTAGCTCCAAGAAAACTGAGAGGCAGAACTCTTTTCTTTAGAGAATGTTGTCTGTGGTTTCCTATTATTTGCTACCTTTTCCCAAGAACAAATATTGCTTATGAAATATTTGTACTTCTGAAATTCCAGTCAGTTTCTGCCACAGGTAAAGTAGCTCCGCCAAACAATTTCAGACTCAAATCATCGCTGTTAAAAATTTTAAAAATCAAAATCTTCCTAAAATACACCTTCTACACTACAAAAGATTGATAGCTGAGTGATAGTTTTTCAAAAATATACTACAGCAATACAAGAATTACAGAAAGTTCTTTACTTTTTCTTAAGAATCCCTTACACAGCATCTTTACTCTCCAGGTAAATGACAAAGCATTTCTCATAACAACAGCTTTAAGTACTTCTGCCATAACCTAAAAATTCATAGACAGGATTCTTTCATGAGATTCAGTGGTGCAATTCCAAGTTGTTGATTTAGGCATTTGTGAATGATGTGTTCACTGGTACCGAACAACTGAACAGATTTTGAAAGCCAAAGTGACCTACTGTGCATTCTGTCAATTAATTTCCTAAGCAGGATTATTTCACTCCTGGCACAAATCACTTTTTTTTTTTTTTTTTCCTCCAGGATTCTCATGGAAACAATTGGATCAAAAGGTTTCTTAAAGAGAAGATGGAAAGTACTTTGCTGAGACTTCTGCAGCACAGACCACTGAAATTAAAGACAGAAGAATTTCTAATCTACACTGAATGAGGTATATTAAATACATCAAGTTTACCTTTTCCTCTGGAATTTGATTTTACTATTTCATGAATTGTTTGTAATAATAACAGCAGTTAACAACATACCAAAATCCAGAATAAAATATTTTCCCTTTATTTCACTGTTCTTAAGATCTTTTCTATACACATTTCTGTACCCAAAACAGTAGCTTCTTCCAGTTTTAGAAGATGTTACAGTTATTTTTCACGCACTAGCTAAAACCAGTTCAATCATTTATTGACACCAACCAGCTGTGACAGAGTAACACTCACATCAATGCAACTTTGCATTGTATAGACAAAATCTGTTGGTTTACTTCCTAACTGCCCAACTCTTAACTTTGAAACTCTGAAGTTCTTATAATGCAGGCACCTTTTTGTTAACATAGAGACAGAAACGCAGGTACATAAGCACCACCCCTTACAAACAGTTCTGCTGTGCTTGAAGCAGCAGACCATGCAGTGCAGAAAAATCTTTTTGCCTTCTAATTAAATTCACTTTGTGTTCAAACTTTTTCAACAGATTGACTTCTATACTATGTGTAAGTGGATCACTGAGAAAAGTGGTAGCTTTTAACAACTAGGTAGGCACAGGGAAGGAAGTTTTTCCTCCATGTACTTAAAATGTACACAGGACTGGACTCTTGCACAAAATGCTAAGTAGTTCACTACCACAGCAAAATGTTCACATGCAGAGAACAGCAGCTACAAGCATCATAGCAGAGCTATGATTAGCTTTAGCAGATTAACTTCAGTAAAAAAATCAAGCAGCAGTATTTCTATGTAATGTATATGGATGATGGAAGACAGTACTTCAGAATAACATAAAAATCATATGCACCTAAGTTTAGCTGCCCAATACTGTGTCTCTGATTAACCAAATTAAGTAAATAATTAAAAAAAAAATAAAATCAATCAACCTTCATTTTAAAAAAAAAAGCTAAAAACAAAAAGACAGACAAAATATTTCTAGGGAAAATATAAAGCTGTCTTTATATGACAAGCCGTTAATTGAGAAAATCCCACAAGTTTCAGCTAGGTTAGTAAATCCATCTTTGTTATTCTTAAAAAAGTCAAAAGAAAACTCTACTGTTACAGACACCCTCTTGTCTGCAAAGAGCCATGATGAGTTAGTTGCAACTTCTCATTAAGATGCTGCACAAAATAAAATCTCTAGGAGACAAAGACATCTAAAAGAACTTTGTGCCCTCTCTGTTCTCATTCCCAAAACCACCAAGGCTGACAAATAGAAATCAGTAAAAATTGCATGAATTGGAGAAGAGTTTGAGAGAGAACATAGCTTTAGGCCTTGATTTTTCATGGATTAATTCCATATACCACTGGATAAATCAGCACTATTTGGTTTGAAAGGAAGAACTGGTCAGCTCATAGAAAGAAGTGTCAATAATCCAATCATTTTTCACTTTTGGAAATGGAGCTGTAGCACAAAGACTGCGACAAAAAATGGTGCAATGTGTAGGTTTCGTTCAGCTTTGCTATCAGTAAAATCTGCCACCTGAGTGATGCACCTGATTGCAACACTACACAAAATAAACCTTTTTTCCTAAGTACTACAGTCTATCTGCATAAAGTTTAGAAGAAAAAGTCTAATCATGGTGTGCAAACACTTCCTGAAAGCAGAGAGGGTGGAAAAGATTACATAGTGTTGCTACAATACACTATGACAGCAGTAAAGGACCAATCAAAAAAAAATTTAAGTGCAGTCTGAGATAAAATTTCCAAACCATGATATCTATCTGACTTCATCAAACACCAAAGTGAGGCTCCAGCAAATTCAAAATCTAAAACCTATGGGCAGAACAGAAAAACGTACTGAGGGGAACAACTCCGCAACAGTCATTGATGGATGGATGCCTGGGTCTTCTTCCATTTATAGACTTACTGAATATATCAGTTTAATTTACTAAGGAAATTCACTAACTTTAAGCCGTGAATATTATCTTAACAAGGAATCTGTTAAAAGTGCACTATAACCATGTAAACACCTTTTCCTAGCCTGTACTCTACCGGGCATTTTAAGAAAAGGGAATCCAGTGGATGGAGTGTTTGTATCTTCCCAAATATATTCATCAGAATAAAAGAAAAAAAATCACGGGTTATAAACTGCAGTGCTCAGAAGCAATCAATGTAAAACCAGTATCTTCTTCCTTCTTACATCTGCTTTGCATATATATCTCCCCATTTTTCCAACTAAAGCTATTTACCTACCCACTAAGGAAAGAAGTAACACTAGAGAGACACTGGAACTTACTAGGTAACAATACACATTCAGCAAATTGTTACATGAGTTGTGATAGCAAAAGCCTTCATCACTGATGACAACGCACGAACCAAAAGGCACATATATCTTATTTAGCATAACACATATCTTCTGAGGCATTCTTGCCTGAAGTTAACAAGGTATTTCTTTCAATTTGAATCCAGAAGCAACACACAGACATAACATAATGGGGATTTCTTTTCTTTTCAGAAGTAACTGAAGAAATTATCTGCTTAGATGATACAATGCTATCATCACAAACGATACTTTTAGAAAGCAGAGAAAAACAAAGAAAGAAAACTGTAAAAAATTTAATGGAACGTAAATGCTGCATTGAAGTGAGAAAAGGACATATGAAAAGCACTCTCCTGACAAATGATTTGTAGGATTGAGACATTGTAGTTCAGGAAACAACAATGAGAAAATGTAACAAGTTTTTTTTATCAGATATAATAAGGAAGGAGAAGAGTCTAACAAGAGGAACTAAAAATAAGATACAATTAGACTGATAACAGGAAATTTAGATATCCTGAAAAGGAAAGCTCTATAAGCTGGAAAGACTTGCAGCTCTTTATGACTCTTCCAGAAACTAATTTTTTTGTTGAAAAGTGCAGACAGACCCAAGAATACCTTAACAAAAACAAAATAAAAAAAAAAACGGAACAAAATACTATTAAAAAAAGACAAAATAATTTTCTATTTAATTGTTCCAGGGATTTGATAGATATGATGTTTTTCCCAGTGCTTTGTGTGCAAATTTTTCATTGCTTCTTTAATCAAATTTTGACTCATTTATAAGACAGAAACTACAATGTATTCTTTAAAATATAAAAAATTATGTTAGGTTTAACTGATTAAAATATCTGAACCATGATTTGATCAATGCAGATGGAAAACTGGTTTACCTGGATATTTTACAGTGAAGCTGCCTGAGACAGCACTGGATCAATTCTCCGGTAAGTATAATTTTCAACCAAGAAAATTCCATATGTTTAAGAAAAAACATTAGGTTTATTTTCCTCCAGTTTCTGATGCTTTTCTGCATTTAAAGTTTATATAACTTGAGTATTATTTGAAAACTAGTGATTTTTCTGAAGTAATATTATTTTTTTAAAGAAATATATTAAAAATCACTAAAATTATACACAGAAAACTGACTTAGGGTTCTTGGGATAAGAAGTGAATTCTAGCAGTGTCCTGCAGCCCCAGACTGAATACTCCTCTTCCTTTCCAGCATCTGATGTCATTTCTCTAGAGAAGCAGCAAAGTAACACTAGGAGTGAAGCTCAGAGAAAGAGAATTGCCACAGAGATCTGTTCTTGTCACCAGACCCCTCAACAGTGTGAAGCTGGTGGGAAGTGAGAGACTGCCAGCCTACTGTCTCTAAAGTTCGCCAAGTTGTCAAAAAAGTATGCATGGAGAAGCAATGAAGGGTTGGAAAGGCTGAGAAAAGAGAGGACAGGAGAGGCTAGGAGACCATATGGGAGTAATGGCGGACACTTGTGTCCTCTGGTTCCTTAGAGCAGAATAAAAGTTTACTGGATTTCTAGAGGTTAATGTAAAAACTGGGAGAAGATTCCTACTGGCTCTTACTCAGAACATTGTCTGCTGTTTTGGGAGCCATCCTCTACTGGGGCAAGCTGGTGTCAGAAGCATGTGCTTTCCCACAGCATCTCTCTCTGGTTCACAGGTGAAAGAAGCCACTGACTCAAGGGATGCTGCCCTGCCTACCCAGGTAGACATCATTTCACATATTTAGGGTATCTCTGAAGATTGCAAAAGTCGTATTATAATATCTGGAGAGATTAAAAGGTAAAAGTAAAAGAATATTAGGTACAATTATTTTACGTGTAGTAAGAATTTATTATGAAATTATGACAGGGTTCATTATGACAGAATATTCTCTTTGGTTCTTAGGTGGTACTGGATTCAAAAGCATAATTAAAACTACAAACATTTATAATAGACTAGAAAGTGGCAGAGCTAGGAAAAGATGTCAAGTGAATTGAATTAAAACAAGAGGCAGGAAATCCTGCTTCTTACTCTAAGTTGTGACAATGATTCATTCCCTTACTATGGACCTTACAGATCCATAAGAGATCTGTACAATTTCTTATTTAGCTCCTTTGATCCACTGTGTTTACTGAACACAGTTCCACATTCTAACCTTAATCTTTCTGAGCCTCAGCAACAAACTGGGTTTTTCCCCTGCTATTACCTACCTTCCATGGATTCTGAGATTTATCATTGGTAATATTAGTGATCTGTTTTAGTACTTAATTACTACAAAATTTAATACTGAATACAGTATTACTGAGCAGTATCTCATCAAATGAAGTGATGGAAGCAAAGATTAAACTTTTTTTTTTTTTTTGGTGAAGGAGGGAAAGGGTTTTGAGCAGTTCTGCTGGTACTGAGATCAGTTTTTGGCTGGTATGTTGAACTGAACCAGGTCACGAAGGGTCCAGACAGTATTCTTTTTTTCCCCATTCCTTTTAATTCTTCTTATTTTTTTCAGACTGGTACATATATAGAAATAAAATCTAGGCAGGTGGGCAGGACAGTATGATAGAAATGCCAGGCATAAAAGCAAGTGGACAGGACAACAAAAGAGCAAGGACCGGTGAGTAAGCAGACTCAAAGAGCAGCAAGGGGACACTATATTCAAGGATCAGGAGAAAAGGCAGGAGGAAAATGCCAGACATTCAGCAAGTCGATAAAGCAGTACCAAACAGTCAGCAGGTGTGCCAAGCAGCAGAAGAGCAATTCCGCAAAGTCAGCAGATGCACTCAGCAGGAAGGTGATGCCAGGCACTTGGAGCAGGAGACAGGGCAGCAGAAGGCCCACGCCCATGTGCAATCAGATCGAAAGAACAGTAAGGAGGCGATGCATGCCGTTCAACAGATGGACAAGGCAGTAGGTAACCAGTGGCAAGCAATTAGCTGGTCAGGAGGTAATGCCAGACAGTCAGACAAAGGGCCAAGATTTCATGAGGACAATGCCACACAGCCAGCAGGTAGAGAGAATAAGAGAGTAGTGAATGCCAGGCAGTCCCCAGACAGGCAAGGCAGCAAAAGACCAAAGCTCACAAATAATCAGATGCAACTGTCAGAAATGACAAAACATAAGCCTGCCAACTGATTGACAGGGCAGCAGGGTGGCAGTGTTTTTCAATAACTCAGGATACCATGAGTGCAAAAGTTCCAAGAATCTAAATGCTCACCCTCTGGTAATATTAGATCAGAGTGAACCACGAAAATCCACAGGAGAATAGCACACAAATGGAAACAGCAGATGAATCTGACCCTAACACCTGGGGAGGCCATGGGACCTTCCTATAAAACAAAAATATGAGAATCCACAAGAAAATCAAACAAATGGGAAAAATGTGTCTAAAAACTGTTTCTGATGATGATTAAAAAAAGCAAAAAAATACTAGCAAAGAATTAGTTTGGAAATGATTGGGTGGGATTGAAGATGTTGCTTACCCCTCTCTGGAGCCCACATAATGGGAATGTTGGGAATTTCTGCAGCAGAAAAACAGAAGAGAAAAGGGATTTCTGACTCCCAGTTCAAGGAAAGCATGTCAATTTAGGGCTGGGCAATCTCTTTGGGCAAAAAATAAGAATTCAGCTGAATCTTTGCCCATCCCCAGATACATGCCTTTATTGAGGTTTGCAAAAAATTTAAGCCCACATCACTTTCATCTCATGTCACCCCACCCTTATTCCCCCAAACCACACTTACCTCTAGCACAAGGTGTATAAGAGGGGAAAGGGGATGGTCTCGTGAGCTCATTCCCATATCCACTGCAAAATAGCTTGTGAAGATGATCAGGAGTACCCATTAGCCACTGCCAGCCATTTGTGAGATACAGTGAAGAAGTCAGTAACTGTTACTCATCACTAGTGTAGATTGGTGTTTGAATTTGGCTTAGATACACCCACACTCCAATGAAAAGAGTGAGTCGTATGAGTCTGGTGGGGTAACCCTCTTATATGACAAGAGTTGCAAAAGTGAAAAACTTATTGGCACCTTTTTTACCTTGAATCTCCTCTTCAACTTAAGCACTCTGTTATTTAACATGGTTGCTTTTTAAAACAAATCAAACCATACTTCAGAAATCTTAGTTGCTGCTCTATTTTAGAAACATGTAAGGAACTCTGGAATGTAAGAACTGAGAAAGTCCCAGTGGTAATAAAATTCGGTAATTTAACTCATCTGTCATTTCAGTCACGAGTCTTTTTATTCAGTATCTTCCTAGTAACTAAGAGTCAACCAACCAAGAATCAGACTTCATTATTTCTGTCCACTTAGAAGTCCACATTGTGTGTGTACTTATCTAACTTCATTGGTAACACTGAAAACTTACATCTCATTTTGATAAGGCAATAATATGCAACAAGAAGCCAACTCTTCCCTCTCCTACAAACTGTAGAGAAACTTAGACACAATTATCATTAGTTCTGCTGTGCACTGCTAAGTTAGGATTTGGAGAGTTTACAGAGACAGAATCCATTATGAACTTGCCACGTACTCATACGCAACAAAGCTTTTAAGGAATACAGTAGTAACAGCCTAAGCTGAGAGAATGTTAGTTATACTCTTCCTTTGGGTATCAGCCACTCATTCTTCTAGCTGAGCAAGGCATAGGAATATTAGAGGTTAATATAACTTCAAATTTAGAAACTGGGGACATAGAACAGGAATTTCTTCCATATCCAAACTTTCCTGCATCTACTATTTGTGTTAGAAACAAATCTTAGGCTTAAAACGAAATGACAGGAAATTTAGGCAGAGAAGAGGAAGAGATTTCCATCATAAGATTAGTAATGGCATAAACCAGCCAGGAATACTATACACTGGCTGATGCAGAGTAGATACTAATACTGTAGAGTACAAGGTCCTTAGAGCATGCATTGGTAATTTTATAAAGTCCTGTGATTTTGTGGCCAGCAGCAACTACAGTTAGCTGCACCACATCAAGAACAAAATTCCTAGCACCTTCTCTCCAAAGGGAGATCTTTCAAGGCTCAATGAAAATGAACTACGACAAACTGATCTCAGCAAACCATAAGAAAATGTTTATTCGTGGAGGAAAAGATGGACTTCTTAAATCTAGTGAAAGTTTAAATGTCAATAATAAATAATTAACAGTAAATTATGCACCTCACTATTAAGTATTCTCATCACAAAATGATTGGGAAAAAGAATATATGCATGAAGTAGCAAGAAGCTAAAATATGGTCTAAATTAAGGTTACAAACTCATTATTTTCTTTTCCATAATAGATAATACTTTCATGCTTGAGTATGACAACAGTATTTTGTTTTTTTATTCTTGCACTTAGTACAACTAAGTCAACATTTTGCTAAAGCTTCACTGCTCCACATGGTAGCAATTAGCAAAAGCAGGCAATAATCCTGCTAGTTATAATCCTAAGAATAAATGCTGAAGTCAGCTGCTTTCCAAGAATTTTCTAGTTTCTTTCCACTTAGTGGCTGGAAAAGCTCCTACGGGGCAGGCAAGGAGCAAATGAGAAATTATCTTCTCTTTAATAAGTGTTAGTTTTAGTGACCAACTATTGTAATAGTGAGTCATTTTGCTATTCTGGTGTGCTTATGCCAAAAGGCCTACCTCACTCAATTTTTGATAAATCCGAACTAATATTTGCCCTCTAATTATCATTTCTTTATACTGCCTTCATAGAGAAGTCTTTCTAAAACATCTATGCTCTTTTTTTTGTTAATTTTCTCCATATTAGGCTTTTATTAAACTCTTTGTAATAGATTATGACCAGGAAAAAATGACACATTAAAGGCAAGAATTGTATAATGACAAGCCTGACAATGTTTTCAAGATTGTTTTGCCTTAACCTGAGGTTGAATTTTGTTCAGTTCCCTATTATCTGCTGTAAAAAGAAGTTTTAATGGAAACTGGTTTTAGAAATGCCTAAGAGGAAAAAAATTCCAAAAGTTCCAAACTGAAAACTTCATTATGCAGAAATCCTATGGCAGGCCTACTTTTCTCCACCAGTTACAGAAAGGACTGCAAGATCTATGCATTGCTGCAGCTACACTGTCAATAGGAGGCAAACCAGTTAAACTAACAGAGAAGCCCATATGAGTTGTGGTCCCTGCAGTAAAAACAGGGCTAAAAGGCTCCAGTAATGCCACCCTGATAAGAAGTAACTTATAATCACATTGTTCTTCTGGGTGTATTTTTGAAAGTACTTGGGATTGCTGGGATATGAACTATCTGTTCACCCATAGAATATGCTGAGTCTTCTTCCAACTTCCATTTTGAAATTACCTTGGAATAAAAAGATTAATTGCAAAATTTAAGATAAAAGCAGTGAGATTTCCTGCCTTGTTACTGTGGCTTTGCTTCTCATTCCATGAAACAGTCAAATCCCTTACTGTTATTTTACTACTGTTTTCTTCTTTTCAACAGAGCTTGCAAATACTTCATACATGTTTGAAGGCCAGAAAACAGAATTTCTAGTTGCTATTTGAGAGTATGAAGGAACGCTAAAACAAAGCAGATAAAAGTTGATCCTTAAATGGGAAAAAAATACTCAACTGCTTAGTAGGAATTCTATTACTATTATCTTTAGGATATAATGGTCAGATGACCTTACACAGAAAGTTACTCTATTAGTTAAATCTTTTAAAAGGTATTTGCCTCAGCATCCTCAGCCAATATTATTAGAGTTTTGCATTTTCAAAAGGGACAAGGAAGCAATTAATGTAATCCTCTCGGACACAGGAAAGAAAATTGACTATTTATCAATTTCAGGATCCATTTGATTCAAATTATCTTTTCATTTAACATATACAGAACGCAAGTCTAGAACCCAGTTTGGCCTTCTGTACAGGATAACTCATTAAACATCATCCATGATTTCTGTAAGGAGTACAAGGTAACTTGAGGTTTCTAAGACATCTCTGCCACAATCAATCACTTTTGATTTGACAGTACTAAAACAGAGAATACAGCTCCTCCTAAGGGAATTTGTTTGTGTGATTAATCTCTCACTGTTAAACAAACAAACCAACCCAAACACATAAAACCCTTCCAATAGGATGATTTTCTTATTAGAATTTTCTGGCTCAAGCTTTCTATCACTAGCTATTGTTCCTGTTCTCTTTAGCGGATTAAGAAAGACCTTGGTACCCTGCATTACTATTTCCCAAAGAAAATACAGTATTTTAATAATAGTAATACAGTATATACCTTACATTGCTATTTCCCAAAGAAAGTACAGGCAAAACCCAAGTTATTTCCCAGTGTTCTTTTTGATAAACTAAAAAGACTGAGGTGTGTAACTCTCAAAGAAAGCATCTCTCCTGTCCATCATGACTTTTTTGACCTTCTAGATCCACTGTGACATTTGAACCTTTTTAAAAAGGGAATGTCAGAAGAATATGCAGGTTTCCTTTTTAGATACACCAATCCCATATACACAGACAAAAGTATCCTATTACTATTCCCCCCCTTCCTCATATTTGTCTATTACGTTGGGATGTCTAGCCAGAAACAAGCTGAGAGATATGCATTCTTTCAATCCAGTATCTCAGCTGGATACACAGACAAGGAAAACAGGTTCAAAACCTGCTGTTTATGTAGCAGAGTATCCAGCATTTACCAAGCCCTCTTTCTGTACCAAAATTAGCATTCTTCAGGAATGCTCTCTCTGCATACATTTCCTCCTTCATTTGGGTTTGGTGATTTGTTTGTTTGTTTGTTTTGTTGTTGTTGTTTTGGGGTTTTTTTAATAGTGTTTTTTGTTGTTGTTGGTTGGTTGGGGTTTTGGGTAGCGTGAAGGGCTTCTTTTCTTTCTTTTGTGTAACCTCTGATATTCGATAACTGGAGCTGAGATGGGATCTGGCTTCCTTTCCTCTCACATTTCTCACTAGAGCAGTCCTGGCAGATCAGAGGTGTTTCCACGCAGTGACTGCAGTTGATGGTAGCACAACCAAGCTCTTCAGTGATGCTGGCGTGTTACCAAATTTCCTGAGGAACTCAAGAGAAAAGTAAGTGCAGTTTTTAGCACTTCGTAAGTCAGCTAAATCAGTCTGGAATTTCCCAACACAGGTAATTCTGTAACCTGACAGGGTACTGTGTATTGCAAATAATCTGTATACTGCCACTTCTCAAAGAAACTGGTAACAGTTGTTCAGTGAAAAGTGTTCTGCAACTATACCAATTTTGATATAACATGCCTTTCAAAAATGAGATTTAAAATCCAAATATAGAATTGTCAATTAAATGAGTAAGGCACAGAAATCCATTTGGATTTTTATAACACCAAATACAGCATTTCAAATAATAAATTCTATTGAAAAATTAAAGCTGAATGGATAAAGACCTAATCATATAAGGTAGGAATTGTCTGGAGGACTAAGAAAAAGGGAATGGCACCTTACAGAGTTGCTGATAAAATTCTAACAGTGTAGCACAGAATTTGGAAGGAGTGTCACAGAGCAGTTTATTCCATTTAAGCATATTTGTTGCCTAGATGCACCTGGAAAGGTTTTGTAAGTCAGACCCCTTAGGAACAAGTTGGGTTGGAAACATAAATTTCCAAGAAGTATTCTCAAAAAGTCTTATGGCAAGTTACAGGGTCAGACATCATGCCTACAGAGCACAATTCATTATAGAATAGCTCTACACAGAAACCAAATTTAATGAGACCTCTATTAAGAGATACAGAAAACTATAATCCTAAAATAGACTACAAAAATAAATGCTGAAAAAGGTTATTAAATCTGAGAGTATCTTGAATATTGAAGGGTGAAAAGCTGAAACAACAGCCTGGGTAATTAGAAGTCGTAAAATTTTGTAGTATTCCTACCACAAAATGACCAATGTCCCGTGTGAGACAATGACTTCACCCCTTCTCACTATTGAGCTATCCTGAAGTGACAGTTTGTAATAAGAAAATTAGCTTCTTTTGACCTGGTGACAACACTAAGATGGTTTTGGTATGGCAATAAGAAAAGTTAAACAGTGTTAAAGAACAGAAGTACTCCCTTATCCACAAAAAACAATACTAGAAATACTGCTGCTCTGGAAAGGCAATATTTGAACCAGGGAGGATTAAAAAAACCTACATATTATTTTGAGTTTAAACAACTGCCTATTAAATGGAGGCTATTATTTGAAATGCCTCAGTGGATTTGGGTTAGTCTAGAGGAAACGTGTTGCTGTGAGAGTATGGCTACTACATGAGCTACCCTGTTTTGTCACAAGCATCTTATTTCATTAACAAAGTTGAAGGGGAAGCAAACACACAGAACACATGAAAATTACAAATAATAGCAATTAAGAGGGCTGCCAACACTACTTGGGACAGCGAAATGGAAGGATACAAACATTAAAATAGTCTTTGGAAATAAAATGGAATTTAAGAAAAGTTCACAATAAATTGTAAGGAGAAACTTGGAAAACAGCAATAGTTAAAGATTCAGTAGGGAACTGGGAACAGCCATGTGATAGAAAATTTGCAATTGGTAATGATTATAAAAAGACCGGTACAATTTTGAACTGAATGTACAAAGACTTTATATCACAGCAGAATAGAGACTTTCTTCTCTCCAAGCATGACTTTTGTGTGTCTAGGTTTGGAGTATTTCATTCATTCTGAGCATGTTTGGGTATTTTTTTCAGAAAAATGCTGACAAGTAAACAGGAGGGACTTCCAGAGAACAACAGTTTCTTTTCATGGACTCGGGAACTTTGATGAAAGAATAAACGACTATGCATATGTTGTCAAGTTAAATGAAACCAAGTATATGTCTAATACATTTAAAAACAGTCTACAAACATTGAAGAATATGATCAGCAAGAACTAAAAGAACCATTTATAATTTTCCAGAGCACTGGAAAAGGAGGAAGACTATAAGGAAACATCTGTCTGGTCTTACAAGATGGAAAAGAGCTCTTCTATGCTTCTAAAGTCTTCCCCTAAAATTTCAAGGCTGACAATTACCTGCAGTGCGGCTGAACTATTTGTGAATACACACAGCAACAGAGCTCAAGGATGTCTAGCACAGTCAGTTGACTTGTAATATTATTATCTAAGTACATAAAGCTAGTCTTGTAGTGGGGCAAACAAGACTTGTGAGACACACTGGAGATGAAGGATAAGAAAACAGTTATAAGGCTCTGTTGGGGGCAGAAAAGGTAATTTTTTGGATGTATAATTTTGCAGAATAGTAATTGCAAATGTAGAGAAGACAGGAGATAGAAAACTGCAAAGCACCCGTATACATTACATTTTTCCTTTCTCTTTTGTATTAACTAGCAGCAATAAATACATTTCTATCTCAGAAGGATACCTAGTGATCAATAACAATATTGTTTTTTCCCCACAAAAGTCAATGTATATGATCATTAACATTCTGTAAGTACTGTAACTGTCCACCATTCAAGTACTACAGTTCCAAGGAAAAAATGTTTTCATACAGAAATATAAAACAGAATTTCCAAAAATAACTTAACTTGGGCCATATGTAAAGCCCTGATCTTTGTCCAGCAACACACACCTTTCAAATCAACGAGCAGACTGTATGAGCATTTCCAGTATGGATTTAAAGGCTACCCCCATATATTATAGGCAAAATAAGATTGTAAAAAAAACATGTTTGTATCTACAAAATTAAGTCTACACTTTGGCTTTAGCCCAAATGCAAGCTACCAGCAACTGCCATAATCGATGAAGAATTACAGCATTCAATAACAACATCTACAAACACAGTTTCCTTCAAATTCAACCATCCAACCCTACAGTAAGAAAAAACCTTATAATTGGCACTTTGTAAGAAATACTGGGATTCAATCTGTCCACTGTAATTTAAGTTTAGTCTTGCAAGTTAATCCAGCTTAAATGAGTGAAAAATGAGTAAATACTGTCCTACATAAATTCTTTTTAAGTATGGGAATAATTCCACAGTGAGAATGCTTGAATCTGAACCAACCACAGTCTTACATACCTATTACATTTAAAAACAATGCATTTTTGATTTAGTACAGTTATTAATGATTTTTGTATCAGTGTAGTTTTATTATATAGTCTAAAGACACTTCAACAATTCAGAAAAATTTTCAACTAGCTCATTTCAACATAAAAACTAACCAAACAAGTCATCACCACCTGTATTAATTAGTAGTACACAGCAATGTAACAGTGTAAGGAAACTGCTAGGTATTTACGTGCAGAGTTCTCATTTGTTTATATCTTTTCCCAAAGGCTGCTAAAGGATCTGTGGATAACTTTTGGCACTGGCTGCAATGCTTCCTCTGCACTACTGCCAAGGCTTGACCCTGCATAAAGGTGCTTAAGTCCAGAAAACTGAAACAGAAATTCATCTCTCCCTTTACACAGTGCTGGGAATACAGCCTTCAAAACCATTAAGTTAGTTTGCAAGTAAGAGACAATTCAAGAAACACACTTCTCACTTTTGTGTTGCTTTAGCACAGCAAATCATCTGCAAATTCAGTTTCACTAGCTAGCACACTGAGGTCATCTTGCTCTGTTCCCATTTTCTGGTATGTAGATCCATAGGTTTTAGTTACTCAAGGTTTCTAGTATATAAGAACTTCAGAAGTAATGCACATGAGCACTTTCTTTACATGTTTGTTTAGTTACAGAAATGTTATACAATGAACTAAAAAAATGTTTATATTCCCAACGGAAAAAAGTTAAACTAAAGCCATGGTTGACAGAACACATTTGTAAGTAAAAAGCATTGTAGTCATGTTATAATGAACTCAACTCTGAGAGTTTAAGCAACTGAAAACTTACACAAGTACTTAAGAGTAATCTAAGTATGTCAAATTACAGAAATAAACACTTTAGGCACTCAGTCTCAATTCTGCCCTTTGGTGAACATAAGCAAAACAAAAAAAGTATGTGATTTTAAAAGTTCATATCTATCTAATTTGGAATCATAAATACCAAAATACTTCAGCAATCACAGTCATTTCATAAAGCAACTCATGGCCATGAGGTTATTAGGTTAAGTTTCCTTGGGTTTTTCCTTTCCTTACCGTAACTCCTTCTAAGTGGAATGTAACCAGATTTCCTGTGCGATGTTTACTTGTTCAAGTTACCTCCATCCCTGTGCCTGTTTTGCTTGACACTACATTGTCAAAAAAAAAAGCTAAGCAAGAGCTCGAACTCTAACCTATAATGCAGTAGGTGTTGATGCAGTAGCCTGCAAGGGAGAATTAAAGGATCTCTCTAATCTCACTTTGCTTGTGCAGGACAACAAAAGCCACACAAGTTTCTGCTTAGCAATGTTGTACTGCAGTGCTAGGGAAAAATACAACAAAAAGCCATTAGAATCTTGTTTTGTAAGGGGACTGGAAACCCATTATAGTATCCCACATTTTAGTTTGAAAATTCTTTTGGGTCAGAACCCAAGGTCAGAGTAATTCTCTTGTGCTATATTCCTTATTGCTTTTTCTGCTTCCAAGTTGTGTATTGCTTGATCTGTGCAGAGATACTGCAAAGTAAAGTTACAGAGGAAATTAAAAAAAAAAAGCACTCCCTTCCCCGAGACAGGCACATTTCTACACCAAAGGGCAGATGTTTCTTATTCCAGGACTATCTCACCTCTGGAGTGACATCTCGTGGTGCAAACCCTGTTCCTCCAGTTGTTAAAATCAAATTAAGTTCCTTTTCATCACACCAATCTATCAGCGTCTCCTGAAAGAGAACATGAATCCTGTCAGATCTAACAAGTAGTATGTGGGATACAGTTATCTCAGAAAACACCTAATACTTGAAATGTCTTAAAAGCAGAGACATGTACAATAAATACAGGGAATCTTAAAGTTATTCATGGCTTTTATACAAAGATTTTAAGCCACTATTTATAACCAACATATGATATAGTAATTCAAGTATCCATCATAATATTTTTGGAAATGGAAACTGAAATTCTGTTCTCCATCTCTTGACCTGAAATGGAAAACAAGAATTCACAGTTATTCATGCATATCACTGTTTATTTTGATTTTGAGATATAAATATAATGCTTTGACACATGTTAAAGAGTATGTGCGTTTAATTCATATTACATAGTTTAGTCTTATTACAAGTAAGTTTGGTTTATATGCTCCACTTCTTACTAGCCTGAAAAAAGCAAGAACCACATAGTCGTAAACTCAGCTACTAAAAGATGAAATAATATACTTGATGCAGCAACACAAAAGATTATCTATAATCACCTTTTCTACATTCCATACATCATCTCACTAGGACTGTGTATATCAATTTCAAGGATGGATTGAGAAAGCTTAATGAATCTGTCATGTAAATTTACTGACTTACAACACTGGAGAACTCATGATACTACAAAATTGTTTAACTTGATTTGCATTCATTTTTTAAATGACATTTTAAACAGTTTCTAAACTGTGACAAATATTTGACATAAGCAGAAAATATGTTTAGTCTCAATATTATTATATCACTTACCCTTCATACTCTGCTGTGGGCTAGAAGAGCAGAAAAATGTCTGCTTGGAGCTCAAAATTAGGTGTGTTACTGTGTAATACATGCGTGTACTTCAAGTAAAGTATCATCTGCAGAAATCAGTCAGATCGATTACTTAGCTACCCTTACTCTAGCAAAGAAACCTCATTCTTTGAAAAAGTTTAGGGCACATTTATGTTTCTGAAGTATTATATTAGGGAGGAACAAATTGTTTTGGTGACTGTTGGCTTGAAGCTTTATTTACCATAGAATTAGATGTGAGCAATATACTGAACAAACAAGTTTAAAATTTGTTGGCGGTCATAAAACTGTCCAGAACATTTTAACAAGTACTACCAATTTAGATTAATCTTCAGGTGTATGTTCTGAAGGCTTAGCACTTCTATGTAGCTTCCAATTAAGAGAAAGCTCATATACGGCCTCTTCCAAATTGCAGGTAGAATAAAGTTCTGTCTGCCTGCAAGCCCCATCATTGAAACATATCCAAGGATTACTTGAAGAAGTGTCAAAGCAAAAGATTCTGTCTTTATTTCTCCTTCCCCTACTCATTCCTTCTTTCTGTCTTTATTAAAAACCCATTTGTTTTTTTACTTTACCCCTTTAAAGAATGGCACTCTACTTAGGTGGGCTATAAATTAACAGAAGTTTCTGATTATGTGAACATTTCAAATCAGCTTGAGAAAAGAATAAGCGTAATGTCTCAGGCCTGACCCTAAATGTACGATTAAGCCTGACTTACATTTTGAAAAAATGTGAATTACAGTAGTGGAAAGCATTTTAAGTCAAAATTGTTTGCTTCAGTAACATATATATGCATCAGAGAAAAGTATTTTAAAGAGTTGGCATCTTCTTTATTTTATCATCTAGAAACATAGCTATCTTGACTTTGAAGAGCTGTAAATTCAAGAGAACACTTGAGAGAAGTTCAGTCTAAAAATGGTGTTTGGTAAAGTTAGACCTTAATATTGTATATATTTTTTAAATTACATAATCAAGAAAAAATTTTCAGCATAAAAGAGGGGGGAGAGATTTTATGGTTCAGGGTTTTTTAACAAAGCATTTATCCTTAGATAAACAGACATCCAAACTCTAACTGGTTTTACAGAGAAAATAAATCCTTCCTCTCTTCCTATTTTGCTACAGTTCAATAATACCCTAGTTAAATGTCATGTGATAGCCTGCCAAAAGCTACAGAAATCAGTATACATCCTAACTCCTCAGATAAACTGAGAAATCATTAAATGCCTATTACTGCTATTCCATCAGTGTACTTAGGCAGACATAATTCAAGTTCTAGTTATAGAAAAGAAACTACTTTCAGTAAGAAGACTTTTGACTATGACACACTAAGTTTGGGTTTCATTGTATTGTAGAAGTGTAAATTCTATCACTTCGATCTCTTACAACCATAGAAAAATATCCAAGACTAATATTCAGCTTGCTTACTTTTTCTCTAGCTCACAAAACTCTAGCCCACAAAACATTCTCATTGACATTTTAAATATCTAAAAAAGGGAAGCACGATTCCAATCAATTGAGGACAAAAGGCTGCTGTCAGCAGTTCAGCTGGATTCTCCACTGGCTTTGCATGGAACTGACTTTGTTGTGTCTTCAAGTGGGAATTCCTCTAGGTCAGGGACCTGGCACTTGGCTTTACTAATGGTATACAAGCAAAATTATTATGTAACATTTCAACCAGAGAACATATCATTGAATAATTTTTGTGTATGTTTCTCCTCCTCTATTGTTCCATTGATGATAAACTTTCAAAGCCGGATGAGACTGGGTCAACAGGTTATGTAAATCACTGTCACTCCATTCAAGCCAATGGAATTATGCTGATGGATGCAAAATATGCTATCTGGCTCTGAAAATCCCAACCAATAAATACCTTAATATTTTTAACAATTAATACCCTAAAATAGGCTTTAGTTGTTATTTTCTAGTGTCAAGGCATTGCAGTCAGTTCCTCCTGACACACTTTTAATTTAAAAGCACACAACTGTGAGTCAAACCTGTACAGATTTCACTGAAGTCCTACAATAATTTTACTATGTTTTTCTGCTGCACAGAAATAAAATGTCAGTCCAGTTGTCTCCTTAATGTTTGGTTCCCTGTCCTTTCTACCTACTTGTTTGTATTTTTTCTTTTAAACACATTTAAATTTCTCTTGTTTAAATAAGTAAGAAATCCCTGGGACTAACATAGAATTTATTTCCATCTCTTGCTCCAAAGAGTTCTTGTTTCAATCAGCCCCCTCCCTCTCCCAGTTAGAAAACACTTGTTGGACTTCCTATGCGCTGCCCAATCTTGAAATTACTTCTAACACCACTCATGAAAAACTTTGCTTATGATCTGTCTGAATTTTCTCACGGCCAGTGTTGATTTCACCAGTGCAGAAAAATCTTAACCTCATTCTTTCTCTGAGTTCTCAGTATTTCACGTTGGTTTTTAGATCAATAAAGATCATTAACTCATGGAAAGAATGCCTACAATATGTGGCACAATGCAGAGACTCTATGTTTTCTGCAGATACACTTACAAATTCCTACAGGCACTGTCATGTTAAGACACACTAAGTCCAAAAGCTGTATAGATGTATTCTTACGACACTACAACCAAGCTAGGGCTACCTGGGATTTCAGTCAGTGAATGGCTGTAACACAGACATATTTACTTCTGTGGAGGTAACTTAAGCATCTCAAGGTCCAAGATGCAAAACTGCTATTAGTCTAAGTTGCAATGGGCAAGTCACAGCATTTTGGTCAGTTCCTTCTGTATTTAAAGTAAATTCTAGGACTCAAACATCTCTTCAGTAAAACACCCATCCTTCATTTGAAGGATCCAAAAGAGAAAATATATCATAATTTAATTTGGTAGGTTTAATTTTCCAGCAGTGATTCATGTTTATCATTAAGCATTTGTTGTCATTCTAGTTACTGTTTCTTACTAATAATTTCTGTGGCATAACACACACCAGTACGTAAGAAACCTGCTCACAGAATGCACAATGGTAGTGGTTAGCAAAGTAGAGTATTTCATAAACCCATTAATGTACCATCCTTTAATCTCTGTAAGTAAGCAAACAGGAGAAAGAAACAGGGATTCCTTTCTGGAATTTCCTTTCTGATCTTTGGAGGCAAGATGTTTGTTGGTTACTTATCTCAGTAAATTTTGCATTCTTGTAGTAATATTGTATAATATTACATTCTTGTAATAAAGCCTTATTACAATCATGGGCACTCTACTTTTCTGTTGCTGATTGCCGCTTCACTTAAATAATGGAGTAGAGCAGTTCAATACGTGTAATTAATTATTTACTTTTCAGTTTGACAGAGACGTCCATTAATTGACACAATATTATAAAGCATGCTGTTGGCCATGAATTTAAACTTGAGAAAGGTTGCAAGACTCCTCCAGTCTTTTTACTGCTACTGTACTCTGCTCTTCCACAGATAGTGAGACTATGAGTAATGCCCTTAACTGGAGCAGAAGTACAACAAAGCAGACAAAAAGGTTACTGTGGATCAGACCACGTGCCTACACAGAAGAGAAGAGGTCTTGAGGACTGTTCCTTCTCTATGATGCTACAGTTCTACAGTATTTATTGTCTTTCTTTTCGCCCTGTTTTTGCTATCACTTGGCTATAAGAGCACGATAACAGTCCTATCTGTTTATGTTTCTGAAATTATTAGAAGACATTCCTTCAAATCAATATTAATTTATGCCTATTCCTGGGATTACTTATACACCTTTTTTCTTATCAATATGTCATTTATTTAACAATAGAAGTTTTGTAAAAATAATTCTCAATACGTATGCATATTTTTCATACACCTTAATATTTGGAATATAACATGTACACAGTTTCCTTTTAAATTTATTATTAGAAAAAACAGGAAAATGCTAAAAAGAATGTAAACAGGTAAGTTTTCATAAAGGATTCATACAGAATTCTTCCTTTCGATATTCAGTATTGAAGCTGGTTATGTAATTCTATAGTTAACACAGATGTACAGTATTTTGGCACATGCTATATTTTTCTAACACAGTGCAAACTTGATGATATTTAAGTCTTATATGCACCACTAATCACATATGAAAGACCATTTAAAATATTCAAATTGCTGAAAAAATATCAACATTAAATATGAAATTGAATCATACATTTATTTACATTGGTCTTTGAAACAGAAGTTAGTATAAGCTGTTTTACAGGCACGTATACTACCTAAGAGTTCTCAAAACAACTTTATGTGTCTGAAATGATCATAGCTTGGCCTCAGGCTAACAGGGCATCTGAGATAATTTTCATTTATGATTATCTAACATAATAATAAAGAAGATATTATAAAAAATGAGACTATGGAAAAACATATCAAAGAAGAGAAAGTCTGAATAGTTGCCAATTTGCTAAGAAAAACAGATGTCACTTTGACCACTGAGTTTCAGGAATACAGGAATTGGCACATCAGATCTCAGAACAACCTTTACTTAGTCATGTGCTTCAACTCTGCCAGACTCACTAAAGATTAGCCCTGATACCACGGCATAAGCATACATAACTGCATGAATCAGAAATTCACATCACAGCACAGAAATATAAAGCAGGAAAAGGTAAAACAACTCAATTGTTTCTCATCGCTGTATTATTTAGGAGTTTGAATCTTCATTCAGCTGACCATGGCTTGTCTATTAATTTAAAAGGGAAAATCAAGTAGAGGACCATGCAAGAACATGAAAGAACATATCCAAAAATAAAAGGCAATGAAGGAAAGATAAAGAGCTGAGTTCAACATTCAGTTTGAAAGATGAAAAGCCTTAGAAATGTGAATAATTTTTTTTTAATTAATCTCCTCCCCCCAATTTATTGTGACACTTTTATTTCTTTGTGACCACCTTTCTCTAATTGCTTGAAAGCTTCACTGAAACGTACAGGCATGAAGATACTCTTACGTGTGGAGCAACAACTTGGCAAATAATCATCTCAGAATTATTTAAGAATATCAGAAAATGAAATACTAAACCACCATGCAAATATGCTCAACTTTTTCTAATACCTCGATCCCTTTTTCCTTCCCCCACTAACAAAGGCAGAAAATAATGAGTAATGTTAGAATTATGTTCAGAGTGTAA
Source organism: Actenoides lindsayi (assembly GCA_025331215.1). NCBI lineage: Eukaryota > Metazoa > Chordata > Aves > Coraciiformes > Alcedinidae > Actenoides > Actenoides lindsayi. The sequence continues at coordinate 207,783 of WTSP01002946.1, forward strand.
TCACTGTAGTCAAAGGACTTAGATGAAATACAAATATGTATCACAATGTGTCTACATAGACCTTTTCATCTTTTGAAATTTTACGGAATATATTTAGTAGTATTTTGAAGATTCTATAGATACATTTGCAGATTTCAGCATCAGAGTCATTTTGCACTGTTCTTCTAAATACAGTTTTCCAAATACTAAGCTAATGTACTAAAAAAAGTCATAAAAATGCAGCTATTTTACTGAAATGCAAAACTGAAGGAAGAAAGTAATAAAAATGTGCTCTACAAATGGCTTACTTTTTAAATGGAAATTAATTATAGACATTTTTTCTTTTGAAATAAATTGCAGGTATCAAATACTTCAAGGTTCAACATATCTACGCAGCCTGTAACATAACCTTTTTTAAAAAAAGTACTTAACATCTTCTAAAAAGCTACTATTCATGATAATTATTCCTAAAACATGCAAAAAAAAAAAAGACACTGAAGTGCAATTCTCAACAGAGTTCATCTCTGCAAATGAGTAGGGAAAGTCTAGCAGTGAGATGTGGAAACTCTGAAGCGTTTGCCGGTCAAACCACCAGGACTGGGAGGGGCAACACTAAAGGGTTGAGACCAGAAAAAAAAAATTGAAACTGCTATGCTAGAGAAAAGTAAAGACAGTACAGGCCACATAAAATACTGTCTCCAGAAAACAAAAGTGCAGTTTTAAATGTCTTGTGCTGATTTCTTCTCAGAAAGAGAAAGGAGAGATTCTTAATTCAAGCTAACTACCTTGATATGCTAGCCTTAGTATAGACAAGAAAAACTGTGATTTCATTGTATGATTCAACAAACTGAATTAAAATTTACAAGGAGATCTAGATCAGATGCAAACCATGAGTCTAGGAAAGAAGACTTGTTTTCTTCTGTATGAAAATCTGTTCCCATCTACTATTGGCACCTCTGGTATTCTCCTAGAGTGCATGCTAAGGTTTTGAAATCCTGGCTACTCACTGGAAAAGATCGGTCCCTCCAGCGTAACAGTTTTCCTCAGATGCCTGGAGGAAGGAATGGAACTTAGAGCTGTCAGAATTAGATATTTTCCAAGTGTCTGTTTCTTGAAATAACTTTCCTGTCCACTCTGAATTTGGCAGATACATATGTGTGTAGGCAATACATGCACACATGCTCATCTTTACATTATAAAAATGCAAAAGCACCATAGTTCAATGTGTCTCATTTGTGTCATGCATAAAAACCTCTGTCTAAAATATGTTTACTTACTAATATAAATATTACAGTAGTTATAAAAACTCTGTTTTCCTTAAGAATTTACTTGAAACCAATTAAAATTTAAATAAAAAGAAAACATAATACCTCCTTGCCAATATTAATTTTCCCAGTGAGAATCTTGACATCCGATATATATTCCTCCAATTATTCTTAAAATAACATAAGCTAAAATAGCAATTAGAATGAACAGAAAAGGAAAAAAAAAAGCATAAAACTAACTAATTTAATCCAATACTGCTCACTAATAATAGATAAACAGACACTCTCTCTTTTTTATTTTATTATTAAAGCAGCACTTCAAAGACGTGCTATCACAAGATATGAGTGCTCGGTTCTGGAGCCATAAACTTCAGATTGATTTTACAAAACGAAATTGCTTTTTGCACACTTTCTTCTCCTTTGCATAAATTAATGGTCATCTAAGGTTTTTTGAAAAACTGTTTACTTTGGGGTTTCTTCTCCGAATGTGAAAAGGCAGCTTGATATTACACATAAGTAACTTTCTAAAACTACAGTTCTTTACAATATTTTACCTATGTGTAACCACATCTACAGCACACGTATCTCACGCAACACAGACCAAAAGTTTCACCCAACTTTGATAGCTGTAACTAAGCCCAGATAAGCTACATCATAATCTTACCAAAACCACAGAAATGGCAAAGCCACAGAAAACAAACTGTAAATTTCTCCGTGTTGCCGAGACAACACTAACTGCTTCAACTGTAAAAAACTGGTAAAAGCATGTCTGTCACATAGGCAAAGGTGATACGACTGAAAGAACTCCAAGTACAAACACGTAAGAATCATATTTCTGTAACAGCCCTTGGTTTGCAAAACCTGCACTTCTTAGAAATGATATTTGCAAATAATCACTTGCAGAATTTGCATGCAGAGACAACTATATCTCCAGTTTCATCCAGGCTGTAACCTGCATCTACTTGTTCCATTTAAGGGGCAGGGAATGCAATGGATTAAAAAACGAATACGAGGCTTCTGTGATTAAAAGCACCCACAAAGAGCCCAGCTCTAGAAAAAATGTTTAAACTCAAATGTTTGCTTTTCTCTAAATACGAAGTTTTAAAATACAATACAATTATAAAAAGACAATTGATTCTTTCAGAACCCAGTTGAGTTTCTACCTTCATTTTCTAGTAGTAAACACAATCTTACATGTAGCTTAGCGTATGACGTAACAATTGTGTAAGACATCATTTCCTTTTACTTGAAAATTGCAGTTTTTGGTGTAGCCCACAATGGAAATGACAAATTGAACAGAGTGAAAGTATTCAAACATCTAAAAAAAGGTCAGGACAGGAGGAAAGAAGACAAGAGATGAAACCATTAGAAAGACAGGGAGCTACTCAGTGTAATGTTGTGATATAAACTCCCTCTGTGTGCATTGTTCATGCATATTATTCATAGAGTCAATGAATGAAATTGTTTTTAAAATAAAATCTACTGCTTCACCTGGGAAAATACAGTAAAGAAAATTTACCTACCAACGAAGGGTTGTTGTACTTTGAGATACTTAGTCCATACATATACTCTAAGAGTGGGTGGGCTTGTGGCCTGCCCTGGGGGGTCCTGGGAGGGTGCTCTAGCTCCTCCCCTCTTCCTGCTTGAAGCATGACATACAGGGCAGAGTGCATCTGCCACCATTTCAGTTCGTCTTAAATGCACAATCAAACCTGAAAGAGATTCAGAAAGAGGGGAAAGGCAGGTAGGAGACTAATGTACATGCAGACTATACATCTCAAAGAACACCAGTTACTAACCAGTAACCTTTTTTCTTTGAGTCTGCATGTACATTCCCGCAACGACTCACTCTGAACAGTTACCTTTGCCTTTTACCACCCAGAAGAAGGCCTAAGGACTCCCACAAACAACTGCAGCATCACTCCACTGAAGGCTGAGACAGCCCTGGATACTATTAGCCTAACATAATGCCAGGTGAATGCAATGACAGAACTCCAGGTGGCCTAATAGCAAGTGTCTAAAAATCATACAACACAGATACTAAGTTTGCCCAGAGATCAAAAAGAATTTGCTTTGGCCATGGCGTGGAAGTTCCTCAAGTCCACACAGAGCCAGAAATCCATTTGAACAATCGTGTGAAGACTTCTGGATATTCTCACAGCAAGTTGCAAAGAAACTAATAGACCTGGACTTGTGAAGGGAAATTATAAAGTCCTTATGAAATCAAGAATGTGAAGTATAAAATTCAATCAAAGAAGAATAAAAAATGAGTACTGGAGGACTAATTGCCTAACTACTCTGGAATTCTGGCACCACTTTCAAGAAGGAAATTTGGATGACGGAGGAACAGATAGTCGGCCCGTATAGAAGTAGTATGTAAAAAGGTAGCCATAAGGACCCATATACTTCAGCAGCTGGCTGAGAGAACTGTCACCAGATGTGCCACTTTCATAGACACAAGCAGAAGGAGGAAGAATTTAAGAACTCAAAAGTAGAGAAGGAACTACTATAATACAGTGGTTGTCCAGGACTTCAGTTATGAACAATTCAATGAATCCTGATCAGCTATGAGGAAGCCATGACTTATGAGGTGTGAGAACATGACTGTACTCGATCAGACAGCGCAACTTTGTTCCTTCACTAAAGTACAGAAAAGAATCAAAGGAACTGTATATAACAAATAACCTAAAAGAGCTGAGATCAAAGCACCAACAAACAAATCAGACAGAAAATACCGGTTTCTTATAGAATATGCATGTCTAGATGATACTTTCACGCTACTGGCTATCGTAACTCTGAAGAGTAGCAAGAACTGACTCCCCTAGAGATTGATTAACATTTTGACATGGAGGGTGCTGAGATTGTCACAGGCAGAAGTGTCAGGGAAGAGCAAAAATACAATGTCCACAGGTACTACAAAAAGAATCTCACATAGTAGCGTATGAATACATCTGCTCTCAGAACAAGGTGAAACTACCCAAAAAATAACAAGTTGATCTTTATCGAATAATTCTCTATATGTGTACCAACTCTGTTAACTTACAATCAAAACACCATAAAGGAAGAAGTAGTATTTTGCAAGCCTAATCCAAGCAAAAATGCTGTATAGTTTTATTAAGCAGGCAGGTGAATAAGATGTCAAAACAATGAGTATATTTTAGCGAAAGCACATGCAGTATGCAAAAAACAGACTTACTTAAGTCCTCTAAAGAATATCCCTAAAGAAAACAGCAAAAGTCACTTGCATCCTCAAAGAAGTTTCCTTGGGGAAGTCTAGCTCATCAAATTGTAAAGAATATACTAAAATGAGCCTGGATGGAAACTCAATTATTAACTCTCTGTCCAGTCAATCCTGACAGATACCTGACTACAAAACATACTTTCAAAGAATGGTAAAAGTTTTATTTTTGGAACAAATGGCCACTGGAAGATCAAGCAAATAAACTTGTCTAAATGAAAATCCAAACTTTTGAAAGAAAGGTAGAGATCTGTTCTAATACATCATTTCTATCTTACGAATAGTCAAAGCCACGTATATCAGGGTTTCCTGTCTTCACTATGCAACAAAGAACGTTGTTATGTCAAACAAGTAAGACTGAAGAATCGTGTTATTATTATCCTTTGGGCAAAGGGGAATCTAATGAAGTTCAAGGGCAAGTGTAGAGTCCTACACCTGCGGAGGAATAACCACATGCACCATTACAGTTTAGGGGTAGACCTGCTGGAAAGCAACTCCATGGAGAAGGACCTTGGCATCCTGGTGGACAATAAGTTATCCATAGGTCATCAACATGCCCTTGTGGCCAGGAAGGCCAATGGTATCCTGGGGTGAATAAAGAAGTGTGTGTCCACCGGATCGAGGGAGGTTCTCCTCCCCCTCTACTCTGCCCTAGTGAGACCACATCTGGAGTATTGTGCCCAGTTCTCATCTTCCCCGTTCAAGAGAAACGGGGAAATACTAGAGAGAGTCCAATGGAGAGATACAAAGATGATTAAGGGACTGGAACACCTCCCTTATGAGGAAAGGCTGAGAGACCTAGGGCTCCTTAGTCTGGAGAAGGCTGAGAGGGGATCTTATTAACATTTACAAATATCTGAAGAGTGGGTGTCAAGTAGAAGGGGCCAGTCTCTTTTCAGT
>WTSP01002946.1:213264-242243 GCA_025331215.1 Actenoides lindsayi
TGTGGAGTCTCCTTCTCTAGAGACTTTCAAGACCTGCCTGGATCTGTTCCTGTGTGGTCTGCCCTGGGTGATCCTGCTCTGGCAGGAGGGTTGCATTTGATCTCCAAAGGTCCCTTCCAACCTTTACCATTCTGTGATTCCAAATATAAATTAAGCCTTCAATTTAAAATGGAAGTCCGATAATCACTGTAGTGTGAAGAGAATTTACATGCTACCAAACTTGTGGATGAAATGCTGAAATAGTTGCTGGATGTATACCAGGCTCATGAGTTTCCAATAACTCTAATATTATAGAGTACCGAGAAGCAAAGCCCTCACCAAAGGTGGATTACTCCTGAAGTGAAATCATTTCCATTTTGTAGCACATGTAAAGGTTACGGACTATTTCCTACTCCGAAAGAAAATGTTCTTTATGTTTAAATAGTCAAATATGCTTTATACTTCACTGTATGAAAACTAAGGCCTGAATGATGCATGTATCTAGTGCTCTAAGCAACCAGTGTGGGGGAAAAAATGTGGAACAACTACAGCAGAAGCTAGCAAGCTCCTGAATTCCAGGTACCAACATTGTTCAAGATGGAGTAGAGTAACTGTGGTGACTCAAACACTGCCTTTTGTATTGTGATTAAGAACCAAATAAGGGCATTTGGAAGATAAGTACAAATCTGAAACGCATGGAATTAGAGAGACATCTCCCTACCAGCTCAGATGCTCTTCCCCTCTAGGGATGAAATCTTTGCACTTCTTGATGTTATCAACTACAGTTTAATCTCTGGTGAATAATGCTGTCAATACAATTGCCTATTCAGATATCCAAAAACATATGTGTTAAGAAGATGTAGCAGAATATTTCGAAGACTCTGAAGATAATGGATTATAACAATTACTTTACAGCAAGGACAATTCCATAGAGGGAGTCATTACATATTAGATGGATCTAGCACCTTCCTGCTTACCCATGCACTGAACTCTGATGGTACTATATACCCAAAAATCACTGTTCTGCATCAATGTATGGACACAGAACAGCACTCCAATTTTGCCTAGCAACACTGACTAGAAGATGTCCCTCTTCTGTAATGAAGAAGCCATTCTTACTAACATCTTTACACAGTTGCAGTGGATTCCCCCACCAGCTAAGAAAATTTAAGATTATTACCAGCTGTATTTATTCTCCAACACATAATTATAATTAAACAATTAAATGTACGATGCTTCCAGCCAACAAGTTAATGTACAGGCCATGTGACCTAACAGCTAAAGGCACGATCTTACTGGGAGCTGTGATTGTCCTGGCACTGTTCAGATTATTTCAGAGAAGTGTTCTTTTTTCTGGGTGAAGCCTACCAACCTAATAATGAAATCTCTTTCCTGTATTTAAATTAGATGGGAATTATCTGTGTTCAGCTTTCTACTGTAGTGTAAAAAAAACCCAAAAAACAACAAACCTCCCCCAACCCTCCCCAAAAAATAACCAAAAAACCAAAAACTCCAGCAAACAAAACAAACAAAACACAACTCCCCAAAAAACCAAAAAACCCCACAAAAACACCCCCCCAAAATAAAAACAAAAAAACCCCAAAACCAAACCAAAAAAGCCAAACAAAACCCCAAAACCAACCAACCAAACAAAAAAAGTGTTCGTAACAGAACCCTGAACATTTCGTGTGAGTTGATGAAGAAAGGACTCTTTCATAAATCAGGTCACTACATGTGAGTATGCAAAGATATTTATTTTTCTTCAGGAAACATTACTACCACAGACAAATAAGGAACAATCTACAAAGTACCATTTTTCGATGGTAAATGATCTTCCACATCTAATAATCAATGCAAGATTTAGCTTCCAGAAGATAAATAATCATCAGGAAGAAAGCCCCTTTATCAAAAACTAAGAAGTGCCCTTTATTTCTCCAAATATAAGGAAGGTAAGGATATCCTGCTCTGATATATTCTTGTGACAGGGATATACAAACAACTAAGAGAAAGGTGTATGTAAGAAAGGAAAGACGATTGGAGTATTCTGGAACTAATTAGACTGTCTGCACTTCTCCATTATCTGTTGAGTAGGCGTAATCTTGGAGACCCTGCAAATTATTCTCAGAAGGGATAAGAAAAGGATAAAAATCAATTGAGATTCATTGACAGTTCTTAATGCAAACAAAATGTTGACAGCTGTTGAAGGCAATCAAAAATAAGAAACCATGATGACTACAGAAAAAAGTCTTTTCCGTGTGAGCTCTTGCGTTTTTCTTACAGAAACAGACCACAAGAGAAAAATGATAGAACAAACTCAGAATAGGCTGCACTGCTGATTAGGTTATTGTTTATTCCTGAACTCTGCAGTATAAGCATCCAAAGACTAAAATGTAGTGAAAGAACCTTTTGGTACTTCTAAGACAATCCATTACCGAACTAAAAAGGGCATTCTCACCAAAGGGAAGGCCTTTTCATGATTCAGTCTATGCAGAATTTCTCTTATAGGACAAAGGATTAAAACTATCACACAATGCTGGGTGGAAGCTGTTACCATAGAATTCAATTTCTGCTTCCATTGCAGCTTAGAGAGGTGTCTTAATATTAGCTGATCCCACTAAATAAAAATTTCAACTGATTATTATTATACTCTGGAGAAAACTGATGCAGAACAACTCACAAAGATTTCTTTCCCTAAGAGCCAAAACTTTCTGGACATCTCCCTTATGGAACATTATTTAAAAACATTAATTATTTTTTTTTGATACATACTCACAACAAAATTACTTCCACTCAGGTGGCAATAAAAGCATTCAAAATCCTACGGAGATTTCAAAATCACCTTCCAACTATTTCTGCAGCTGGTATAAATGAAGGTAAAATCTGCCAGGACACTAAGGTTGTTCAAACATGCCTTTACGGGTATTGCAAATCTCTCTGGCAAAACAGTATGCAGAATGTCAAACAACATACAGCATTTTTGCAGAGTTTTTTGTAATCTCTGTTGTTTCTATGGTCCTAAGATCTTGGAAATTATTTTGTGCTATACAGAAAGATATGCTAACACTTTTTTATCTGACAAGGATTACATACATAAACTGAGGTGGAGACAACTTTTGTAAGAAGTCTGCCTAATTTGATAAATTTGCTGCAAATGGAACTAACAACCTTAATAAAGCAACTGCTTAATAGAAGTGATCTAGCTCAATGTAGTCTCAAAATGTTAACAAAGCCATAGAAGCTAACTGGGATATGAACAAAGTTCAAAGCAATACAGGAGAAGAGCTGGAAAGGATGCTTCTAAGCAATATCCCTTGTCACCTCCCGTTTTTGTGAAGACATGTGCCAAACTGCACTTGATAAAACTTAAGAATAATAAACGAAACACTGATCTGTACTATCAGAATGAGAGAAGTACAGAATGCTTTCTGCTAAAGGAAGCACAATCCTTACAAATGCTTGCAGCAATCGTACTGAGTCTCTTGACTGCTGCAGAGAAAGCCTTGCTATACTCAGAGATGCTTTCCAGCCCCATGATTTGCCAACAGCCTGGTTCAATTCGGAACTATTGTTCTGTGTCCGAGTTTACAAACAAACACTACTAATTCCACAGTAAGGAACACTTGCACTAAGCACGTCATCTATACAGGTACTCTTAATGCTTAATTGTGAATGAATGATGGCTTAAGTGTTCTAGCAACGAATATATTTGTACCATATGCCTCAGTTGCAAAATCAAGATCTGTGCCAGAATCAAAAGCTGCAGCACTCAGGGAATAGTTGTCAATGAGTGAAGCCCTTAAAGTGTCTGCTGCAAGAGGAATTAATAATTTATAAACTCTAACTACTTATCACAAGACAAATCGAATCTTAGTGTCCTTTTGACTAAAAAGGTTTTCTTAGAATTTAAGTTCTTAACCTCCAATGATTTCTGTTGTGCTAATCTTAGCAGATATTTCTCACCATAAGTAATCCTTTTGAGATATTTCATAAATTGTGTTTCAAATTTATTTTGAAATTGTTTTCATTTTACTGGAATAATTATTTAGTTTATATTAAGCATTCATAACTATCTAGAAGATTGCATTATTTTAAATGTCACAGTTAACATACAGATATTGCAATTACCCATTTATGAAAGTATAATGAATATTTCATGCCACTCTCCTCCTGTTTTTCCTGAAAAGGAATGGAGAAAAAAATATATACATGCTTTTTTTTTGTTTTGAGTAGCTTTCCAAAAGGATAAGTGGGGACACTCAGTAATTATGGAAATGTTTACAAAGTATAGTTTGAGGTACAGCAGGTTCTCATGAAAAAAGTGCATTTGCATTGTTACTGATGTGCTCGAATCAGACAGATAGTGGAGGTTATGCATGTGAAATGTCTACTGCTTCACAGGAACAGAACCCTCCTTGCTAAAGCATGAGTCATTTCTACAGCTGTGAAACCATGGAAAGCCCTCTGGACTAGGAAGTACTTGTTTATTATTTTAAAGATGTCAAGGGGACACACATGGTAACCTTTACAAGAATCCCAAGTTATTTATACACCATAAGAAAAAAAAAAAAAAAGAGAGAGTTGCATAAGAAATAATGAGTCTTTTCAACTGTGTACCACCTGCTTTATATACTATTTTTCTAACATATGGACTGTTACATGAAAATGTTTATGTAAGTATTTTTTGGATTTTTTTTTTTAATTGCAAAATCTTACCTTTCTGTACATGTTAAAATTACATTAGTCCTCTGCTCAATGCATTTTAGAATAAAGGCATTGTGTCAATAATTAAAAACAACATATTGTCCCTTTCAAAGAGTTATATCATCTCCCACGCATTCTACTTTGAGGATGATGATGCATGCAGTATATGTTATCTCTGGACTACTGCTTTACCTTGTAGAGACCACTGCCACTTTAGTGCTGGCACGTGATGAAGAGCCTACACAGGCAGCAGAGTCATTCAGATAGTATTTTCAGTAAGAGAGTGTAGGTGGAATTAGTGGATGAAGGAGAGTATGCAATAAATATTATGTGTGAGCAAGAACTGGGCAATGCCCTCTGGAAATTAAGGACCACACAATGTTCTATTTATAATGTTTCCAATATTGTAGCAATCCTGACCAGAAGATCATTGTACATCAAGGAGTTAGTGATGCACATAACAGTTCCCTTGCAGTTCCCAGAGCAGGCTGTGCTGTGCTCAACATCCAGCATGATGGCTTTCAGGCCTGTGTCACGCTGCACAAATACCCTGGACAAAAACCAGACTCAACCACTTTGTTGTAACAGAGGAGTCTGTAGGCAGCTCCCACTCAGTGCTGGCAGTTACACCACCAGCGTGGCCTTTTCTTTGTCAAGAAGTGTAGCAAGCGTTTCTCATGAGTGGAGAAACAGGGATTGATCTGATGCTGCACAAACACAATTCCCAAAATCTGAAGAGAGTAAGATGTACTTGCTATCTGTATTCGTCCTACTATTCTTCCTTATTAAAGCAGATATTTCATTAAGCCATTTGTTGTCAGGCCTTTCTTATTGAGATCCAGAAAGAACCTGGCACTGTCCCTCTCTCCCACTGCCTTGCCCCAGTGCGGAACAAACACACACTCAGAATTCCCATTTCATTTCAATACTCATCACTTCTGACTCCACAGAAAGAGAAGCTCTTGCTTTTTTCCTTGCAATTACTAAGTACGTCTTTTCTGTCCTGTAAGAGTTCTCTCTCCAGGCCTAGTAATATCTGTGATATTTGAAGACATTAAAAAGTGATCAAAGATTTCATTTTTTCTTCTGCTAAGAGTTAGAAATGTGGTTAAAGATCAGGTCTACCAGGAATCCTACAATTACATAGCAGCAATATTCTAGGAACTTTTACATTTGTACCCATTAATCTAAGCACAGTAATTGACACTTAGTCCACTTAGAATTTTGGGATTTGGAGCTGTAACCATCCACACTGGTCAACTTTAAAAAATGAAGCCAATTTTCAAGCCACTGTAGATATTCCTTCCTAAATGTCACAGATCATTTAGTAGTCCATTAAGTCTCTAGCTCCTGTTTCAGCTTTTACTTCAGTCTAAATCCAAAAGCAGTGATATTTTTAGTAGGAAATTCTTAGTGTTTTTCGTTTGTCACCCACATTTCAAAATATCTCCAAGAAAACATCATAAGAGCATTTGCTACAGCAAATACACTTCATTGGAATGAGCAGTATACAGATCTCTACACCAAAAAAAACTGTACAGACAAAACCATTTTTTGTCAGACAGCACCTTTTCTATCCCATTCTTTGGATTTTGGGAAATCCGAGTGTCATGTATTTTTGAACTTTTAGAAAACACCCCACAATAATAACGAAAAAAAACGAGGCACAGAGAAGCAGACTACCACTTCATTTGAATGTACTCAAAGGTCATAACTAGCAAGTTAACATCTGGCCATTCTCATTTACAGTACTGACAAAAGAATACTATTTTGTTAGGAAATAATTACAGGCTAACAAAATAAACAGACTTCACCCCTTTAGGCTCTTTTAATTATAATGATGTTTTCGTAGGGAGATATTCAATTTCTCACTGACCTACTTGTAGAAAAATTTTCACTGGTAATCTCTTTTCTTTGCCTAGACTTTGGTGTCTGACTGAGGTCTGACAAGAAAATGTTTAATTCTTTTGGAAACTCTGTACTTTGGAAGTTACCTTCAGTTCCAGGCAGAAAATCTAAGATGTAGGAGAGAGGTAAATCACGTTTTCATTGTGGGTTTTGTATAATAGAAACACCAACGGTCTTAAGAACCATTTTAAAGTAACCTTTCCTAGGAGGGACAGCAGATTGTTTATACCACAGTTTCAATTCAAAATTGTTTTTCTTATTTTTTACTGGCATTGGTAAGCTACTCCCCACCCTCTGTGTAAAATAAACTCACTATTTGTCCGTGAGCTTGATGCGCTGTTATTGCTGATTTTGAAACCTAAAAGTTGAAGTGACTTAAGTAAAATACATTGTGTGCAGAGGAAAAACTTGTGCCCAATTTGTTAATTTTGAATAATTTGGTTATGCCTATTGATGCATCAAAAGAAGGACAATGAAGCTGGTGAAGGGTATAGAGCACAAGTCTTATAAGGAATGGCTGAGGGAAACTGGGGTTATTTAGCTTGGAGAAAAGGAGGCTGAGAAGAGACCTTATCACTCTCTACAACTATCAGAAGGAGGTTATAGGGAGGTGGGGATCAGTCTCTTCTCCCAAGTAGAGAGGAACAGAACAAGAGGAAACAGCTTCAAGTTGTGCCGGGGGAGGTTTAGATTGGAAATTAGGAAAAAATTCTTCACTGAAAGGTTTTTCAAGCATTGGAACAGGATGTCCAGGGAAGTGGTTGAATCACCATCCCTAGAGGTATTTAAAACATGTAGATGTGGTGCTTAGTGACAGGGTTTAGTGGTGGACTTGGCAGTGTTAGGTTAATGGTTGGACTTAATGATCCTAAAGGTCTTTTCCAACCTAAATGATTCTATAATAGAACAGATTCTTAATTAAGAGCACAAAAAGGGATAAAAGCTGAAGATAATTCATCACATGTTCATTCCATCTTTCAAACATATTCAAAGTATGTCATTATAAGGAGAGTTAGTAAGACTATTTCCTTTGGTTTTCTTTCCCTACTTTTAGCCACCCTCAGAAGGCAATACAAATGCTCAAATATGGCCAGTATCGTTTGCAATGGTTGAGATCTAGCAGAATGAATTTTAAATTATTTTCAAAAAAAACTAGTCTGAAATTAGCTATTTACACCACCACAGAGTAACCCCCCCCCCTTTTTTTTTCAGTTTGTATGATTTCCATGGGTTTAGATGAACTGCAACATAATTAGCTCAGTTTTTGCTGTTGTCAAGACTATATTTCTGATAAAAGAGTAGTTGTCCAAATATGGTTTGTTTTTTTTAAGAGTTTAAGGTACTAACATTGTGCAAAAGATTAGGGAAATGCAAAATATTCTGAATACACACACACACAAATAATATATTAAAATCTACATGTTACTTAACAGAAAATATTTAAATATAAAAATACATCGTAAAAGTGCTTGAATACTCAAAACATATAAGGTGTACCTCAGTTGTTTTACTTAATGAAAAATGGCAAATGTATGCCACTGTGATTAAATCTTCATGCCTGTATATCAAACATCAGCTGAACAGTCAGAATGCAGGTCCTAAGTGCTTTCCACAGTTAAGTCTGCAGATAAAGACTTCATCACAGAATATCTCATAATTTCCCTTTATCTGTGCACTTCTATTGCCTCTTTCTTTTGCTTGGTCTCTCAAGAGCCAACTCAGTGAGAATATCATGTATGTGAAAACTTTAATTACACTTGGAGCATATTAATTCACAAACACCTATTTTATCATTTTTGAAACACAACCATTCCTTTGGTTTTCCCACCTACAGAAGCATTCACGGCTCTCAACAATACTTAAGAGACATTTGGAGATTTTGTTTGTAAAGCTCCTCTTTACAGTTCCCTAATTTTAAACTTAGGCATCTCTACTTCAAGACAGCCTGAGGCTGTCTGTTGTCTTTTTCAGCCCCAAGGTACCCTGTAAAACTAATGTGTTAGCTTCAGTGTCCCAAATGACACTCAGCTTTATTTGTACCCACTGATTTATTTATATAGCATTATTCCCTAGAAAAATTTATTTCGATAAAGAACATACTCCTTGCTCCAAATACATAAAGGAATGGTTGTTTTCTGTTCTATCAGAGAAGGACAAGAATTTTAAAACATCCCGATGCTAAGCTCTTATCTTCATAAGGTATTCTCGGATACCTAGCTGCATTTTCAGGAATGATAAATGTTAGCTAATTCTCACTTATTTTAAACGATGCTCTACTACCAAGACCACTACACACTGCTAAGAATGCAGAACAACACTTAAAAATGACAGGACTGAGCAGTATAAATTTCCATAGGGGATCAGCCTATTTATAGAAACCTATAACAGAAAGGTTTATGTAATCATGCTACTGTAGCAACACAGTGAAAATGTTACAATATTTGTAATTTTAAAATACAAGGCTACTTTGATAGAGCATAACAACAGTAACAAAGCAGATGATAAATAATAAGAGAAAAAAGAAATGTCAGTTTGTGCAGAAATGGTGAAAGCAAGTATGTGTTACCTTTGCAGTCTTAACATTTCACCTAATCTTGTCAGAATGACGAAGCAGCTAAAATGGAATGCAAACATTTCTGACAGAACAAACTTATAAAAAAAAAAAACCACAAGGATTTCTAAGAGAATATTTAAAAATAAAACTCTGCAACCACTGCACCTTTACTGAACTCTGACAATTCGGTGGCATTCTCTCCCTTATGTGTTTCTCTGAGGACAACTAAGTCACATCATGTCTCAAATCCTAGTATATATAATGAAAGGTATAGAAACAGTGTTACAGAAAGCAAAATCAAAATGCTAGCTGTGCAATCAGGGGGGTATCCAGAAAAAGAACATAGCAAACCAGAGGGATAATTAAAAAGAGAAACAAACTTTAATCCTATATTACTGTTTATCTTGAATAGTTTTTCTTGCCTAGATAGGAACAAGCTAGGAAACACTTCCATAGGGAGTTCAATGATGTTCCAGAAGAGCAAATATCGTGAGTTTCATCACAGCAACTTACATTATATGTATTGAAACACCAGAACATTCTGTTTAACAAACTACTTAATCTTGCATCCAAATACATAATACTGCTGTTGTCCAATCAAATCCACAATATCAGTGTTGTCTCCACACACCATGGCAAAAATAATTAGCTTTTGTTACAACCATATGTCTCTGAGAATAATCTGTCCATACCAATCCCACTTCCTTAGGAATCTGATGCCTCCACCCAAGGTGGACCCACTTCATTCAGGCAACACCTGCATCCTGCACTTATGTCTGTCTTCTCCTCACCCTGTAGCATCACTTTTTATCTCCCTCATGTAAAAGCCACTAAGAGAAAGAGTTCCACAAACTATGGCTCACAGAAACTAAACAACCAGATAAAGTATCTGGTTATCAATGCTAATTAACACATGAAGGCCTTTTATCTCAGAAAGAAAAAATGGAGGAAGCTCTTGGGAGAGCTTTTTTCTCCCAAATGCTTGTGTTACAGAAGCAGACTTGAGAGGAAAAAAATTCCTTTCAGCCTGTTAACATATCTGCTAGGCTACCTTATCTAAAGCAGTTGCTAGATACTGTCTTTTAATGCAGAATAGACCTCTTCCTGCATTTCTTTTCTGGATCCTTTTAACAATCTATTATCTAGAGGATTTTCACTAAGATATTGATGTGTTCAAGTAACACATCTCTGATTTTTTACAATTTTTTAAAAAGCTCACATGAAATTTTGAATGCTGGGTTATTTTCAGTTAACTATGACAGGCACAGAAGTAAAATAACAACTTAACTTGAAACCAAGCATGTGTAAACCAAAAGCGTGGGAGAATTCAAAATGCCTCTTAAGAATTCTATTATCTAAGGAGCGATTAGTACCTATCAATCTAGAAACCAGCTAATCAGGGCTGGGTTTTGTTACTTACTGTTCCGATGCTCCTTGGACCAGTAAATCATTTCAATAGTCTAAACCAGCAGCTTCCAAAGTGGGGTGTGTGCAGTCCAGGATGATGACTAACCTTACCTCCTTCTTCAACAAGGTGACCCCTTTGGTGGATGATAGAAACGCTGTGGATGTTGTTTACCTGGACTTCAGTAAGCCTCTGACACTGTTTCCCAAAGCATTCTCCTGGAGAAACTAGCTACTCATGGCTTGGACAAGCATGCTCTTCACTGGGTAAAAACCTGTCTGGATGACGAGGCCCACAAAGTAATGGTGTATGGAGTTAAATCCAGTTGGCAGCTGGACACAGGGCTCAGTATTGGGGCCAGCTGTTTAATATCAACGGATCTGGACAAGAGGATTGAGGGCACCCTCGCTAAGTTTGCAGACAACACTAAGTTGGGTGGAAGGGTTGATCTGCTTGAGAGTAGGAGGGCTCAACAGAAGGATCTGCAAAGGCTGGATCAGTGGGCCAAGGCCAACTGCATGAGGTTTTATAAAGCCAAGTGCTGGATCACTCAGGCCACAACAACCCCATGCAACTCTACTGCTTGGGGAAGACTGTCTGGAAAGCTGCCTGACAGAAAAGGGCCTGGGGGTGCTGGTTGACAGCCATCTGAATACAAGCCAGCAGTGTGCCCAGGTAGCCAAGATGGCCAGTGGCATCCTGGACTGCATCAGGAGTAGCATGGCCAGCAGGACTAGGGCAGTACTGGTGAGGCTGTACCTCAAATACTGGGTTCAGTTTCGGGCCTTTCACTACAAGGACAGTGAGGTGCTGTAGTGGGTCCAAAGAAGGCAGCAAAGCTGATAAAGGATCTAGAAAATAAGTCTTATGAGGAACAGCTGAGGGAACTGGGGTTGTTTAGCCTGGAGAAAAGGGGGCTCAGGGGAGGCCATATCACTCTCTACTGCTACATGAAAGGAGGCTGGAGTGAGGTGGGGGTCAGTCTCTTCTCCCAAGTAACAAGCGATATGACAAGATGAAGTGGCCTCAAGTTGTACAAGAGGAAGTTTAGATTGGAAATTAGGAAAAATTTCTTCACTGAAAGGGTTGTCAAATCCTGGAACAGTCTGCCCAGTGACATGGTGGAGTCACCATCCCTGGAAGTATGTAAGAGACATGTAGATGTGGTGCTGAGGGCCATGGTTTAGTGGTGGACTTGGCACTTTTAAGTTTACAGTTGGACTCAATGATCTTAAGGGTCTTTTCCAACCTATGATTCTATGACCCACTGAAGCGCAAGGAGAAAAATCTTAGAACATGCACATACTGGGGGGCACATGGTCAAAATTTTTTTACTGATGGAGTGAATGATCAAAAAGTTTGGAGACCACAGGTCTAGACCATCTATTTTAATAGCTTGCCTTCATGGATGGGCACTCTAAGTACTTAGTTCAGACAACAGTGTTTCATTGCTAATGAGGGTATTCTATAATGAATTTCACATTATTTGCGACCTTGATATATTGTGGTACGAGGATATATGTGGTGGAGACTGGGCACACAGCTACCATAACCTCTTAGTTCAAAACAGCAGCTCTTCGGCAGCCCTCTGCTTACAGGACTTTGGTTCATATCACAAAGTAGTCTTTTAAGCATATGAACTGGAATCCTTTCAGATAAAACTTATTTGGAAAACAGACAATGTATCTGCTGTTAACAGGCACACAGTTCACAGAATCATACTATAAGTAGTCTGAAATAAAAACATATCAAAAAACATACGATATGGATGCTGGATGTCCAGCATCAAATGCTTTACAAATAGATGCATTTGATTAGTTGGCATGACTTGGTAACACAGACATGTCTCGAGATAGATGTTATTTCTTGGCACTAGGGATGCGGTGGCTAGGGCTAAGGAAAGCATTTTTAACTTTGTCTCCACATAGTTTGCTCTGATTTTGTTTAACCTAGAAGACATCCACTTGTGGAAGCCTTTAGGACATCAATTAAGCAAACATTCCAGCTCTGTACACTGTCAGAGAGGAGATGAACCATTTACCCAACACACTCAATAAAAGAGAATCCACTTAAAACTTTCCATTTTACATCTGTGCTCAGATACAGCTCATCAGCATGAAATCTCATCTAGATGAATCTTGCGCATCTGATAAAAAAAGCATCTGAGCAAATGAAATGCCTCTAGCCACATGGTCCAACACATCTGTTAATACTATTTTACACCATTACCTTATAATATTTTCTTGAAGGAACTTTTTTTTTTCTGTTAAAAACATTTCATAAAATCATAGAATAGTTTGGGTTGGAAGAGATCTTTAAGGGACATCTAGTTCAACCACCCTGCAGTGAGCAGGGACAACTTCAACTAAATCAGGTTGCTCATAGCCCTGTCCAACGTGACCTTGAATGTTTCCAGGTATGGGTCATCTAACACCTCTCTGGGAAACCTGTGACAGTATTTCAACACCCTCACTGTAAAAAAATTTCTTCTTCCTATCTAGCCTAAATCTCCCCTCAAACCATTACCCCTTGTCCTGACACAATAGGCCCTGCTAAAACAATTGTCCCCATCTTTCTTATAAGCCACTTTAAGTATTGAAAGGCCGCTGCATTTTCTGTTTTAGACAGTGGACCTTACATAAGGTAACCAACAGGATTAGGGTGCCATGAAACTTTTTAATTATTAGAGAAGTTTAGTTAGGCATAATCAGACATTGAAGTACTGATGGCTCTGTTAATACAGTTTACAAGCTTGCATATCATTGGGAAGCATGTGTAGTCTTTGGTGTCTTCCTACTGTGTTTTTCCAACCAAGCTATTAGAAAGCAACATAAAAAAGCATCTACATAGAAAACATTCTATGAAAGCAAAATAAGCTACACTATTTTAGCAGAACTATCTGCAGTCTACCAGTTACAAGTCTTTTTCTAAAAAATACAATCTATTGAACCAGTTTCTGATGGGGAGATGACTGCTGTGTAATAACCAGATAAGGTTTCACCTTCAGCAGTTTCAAGTGAATGCTTTGCCTTATTAGGAACTCCTTTCTTCCCCCCCTGTCCCCCCCCTTACAATCAGTAGATTATCAACCAATAGAAGACACATAGTCAAAGCTTTGACATCTGCTTTCAAGCCATCTTACATTTTGCATAAATTTAGCATAAAAATTAATTTTAAAAATGCAGTAGAAATAAGGAAGAATGTTGCTGAAATGCAACCAAATGTGCTACTTATGGAAGTTTCTGTTTGCATCTCTATCGGTTCCTTATATGGAAGTGCTTTTATATATTATATAACTTTTATAATCTCTCAATCTTTTCTTTAAACCTACTGTATAATTTTTGTGATTAGGGGGTCAGCCCTTCACACACCATTGTATATGGTGGGGCACCAGAGGCTCAGACATAACAGTAAAGGTTTTGCATTCTAATCTTGGCTCCTTTCCTAATAATTGCTCCTGAACACTAAGGTAACAGTAACCACCTTATCATGCATCTCAGATCTCATTCTTGGTTCGCAATAGTCAAAGTAGAGACTTCTGTTTTATATGCAAATTTAGGACTTTCACATCTCCCATACACATCACTTAACATTTACCTCCAATGAATTTATCAGGTGGTGGTTTATCACCCAATCACTTAGTATTTCAATGTCCTTATTTGTAGTCACATACTTCATTTCTGTACAAATAATAATTTTCATAATTCACTAAGACACTACCTGTAAACAGCTGTAGAATTTGAAGTTAAAAAAAAAAATCCATCTGATCTCCTTTTTTCCTATATGTTCAGTACAAGTATTCAGCTATTTTGACAATCATATAAAGAAAGAATATTCAGAAACCTGTTTTTAAGGAAAGATCATACTGTAGATCTCCCTCCAACTCAGTCAACCCCCTAGCCAATCAGCAGTTATGATAGAACAATATTAAATTTAATTCATAGATCTTTAAGTCACCAGAATATATTCTTATAGGGTAAATATAACCAAACAAAACTTAATGTAACAGGTCACACGGAAAATAATTAGGGCTTGCATATAAACTTGATTTAATTACATACTTGCCAAAAGCTATTTGCTGCTTAATGAAGCTGAATGTTTTCTCCTCTCATTCAGAATGAGATACCATTTAAGAAGTGACTTCTCCAGTGCGAACAGAAGCCACTGAAAATGTTGCCCAGTATACCAGGTCAGACAAAAAGCGCAAGAACTGCGTTAGAGCAAGTAAGAAGATGTCTCAAGACCGAATTAGGTTTCAGGTGATGACAGGTACAGAGATACATATTTAGCAAAAAGGGAAAATGAAAGAAAGCCTGAAGGAAGTCAGAGAATATTGGTTACTATGGCCACAGAGAGAAGTAGAGACAATTTTTTAATGTTGGAAAACAAGTCAGGATTTGTAATTTCTTGTTGTTCTAATTTATTTAGTGAAGATTTAATTAACAAGCAGGTCTGTGGAAATGAAAATTCTGATACACGTGAATTTCCCCTCTTAAGGGCAACAGCACTGAGAATGCTTAAATGCTGGGTAACCAGAAAGGCTTGAAAGATCAAAAACATACTAGTCTGTCTTGCAAATTAACTATAAATTCTTTTTTCACTCTACAGATATTTCTCTCTTTGCAAGAGAACTACAAAACTATTTTGTTTGCTCTGGAAAGTAATTAATAATATTACTAAAATGATTTTTTTATCACTGGAATGGCACTTGAGCTTAAGCGGATGCACTATCTTCCTGCCCTTCCCTTCCCCATGCTGCAATACTCCATGAACTGCAAGACAAAGGATAAACTTTTTTTGGATGTTCAGAAGACCAAAATTCATAATAAAATATGAAATGCAGTAGTTCAAAAACTTCTCACATTACAGCAGGAATTAATAACAAAGTTTCTGCACCTTCTATATTCAAGAAACCTTGCAAGAGGAAGGTAGCTTGGTGAGGTAATCTCCTCATTTCTGGAGCCATGCAGTCTGACACCATAGAGCCCATAAAATAAAAGACGGAAGACAAAAGAAAAAACAAAAGTGAAAATTCCTACTTTCACGTGGAAAGTCAGTGAGTACACTTTTTCACCCAGAGCATCTAGGCATTTGATATCCTTGCCATGAAAGCAGAGGAATACTTGCAATACACTCAGCAGTCCTAATAGTGATCAGAGTTTGATCAAATTTGGGCCACCACCAGATACTTACTAGTGTCTCTTCTAAATCAAAAAAAGTCAATTGGTCTCTTCAGTTTCAGATGCCAAAAAGAGTGGATGCTCAGCTTCTCCTGTCTCGGTTGCTTGGTTTACATCATGCACATCTCTCAAATAAGTACGGTGGCAGTAAGGCAGAGACAAAAAATGGAGTAGATCTGTAATACTGGTAATGGCAGCAAGGGCCTGGACTTACAAGAAATCCTACCAAATGTCAGGGATGAATCCTGTTGTCCAATAATCAGGGAACAGAAATACACTTTGGCTATCTCTCATTTTACATTCTTTTTGTATAGATTTTTTTTTTTCGTTGAGAGGCCTGTGATTGCAGTGAGTATCCATCATCCACAGAAGATGAGAGAAATAGATGAAGATCCCCTTCAGTAAGTAGCCCCTAAGGAGTTTCTATACAAAAACTTGAGCTAGCAATAGCTATAGCATAGAACACAGATATGTCCTTCAAGCAAAAAGAGTCTCGAACCTATCAGAGCAGAAACAATTCAAGAGTCAAAACAGATATCCACAACTACTGGCTTCATAGGTGAGAAAAAAAATTCCCACAATATAAAAGGCATTCTTACGAAACATCGCATTTCACTGGTGTAAGAAGTGTCTTGACAGAGGTACAGGCTTGTGCAGTAAGGCTTCTCATGAAACACCTAAATTCTAAGCCAGAAGCCAGTGTAATACAGACTGCACTTTAAAAAAAAAAAAAAAAAAAATTACTTACAATAACAAAGGACTATTGAGAAGAAAAACTGACATAACACAACAGCTAATGAAATCAGCCAACTAGAAGCAATATAATATGATACAATACAATATAAGTAATAACTGTTGACAAGGAAGTAAAAAAACAGAGCACAAATGCATGGCGTGGAAGGAGAAAGAGCTAAGAGCACATTATTAATACTGCAAGACGTATAAATCTACAACCTAAGTGACTCTATATGTGTGTTTATAGCACGACTGCATACACACGGACAAACAATTAAAGGAAAGTAATTTTTTGTTTCGTATAATGCTTTTCACAATTTTGTCACACCATCTCACACAAAAAACTTGCATTCTGTCCAGCATGGAAACAACACAAGTCTGTAAGATCATTTAAGGATTAATACAGAAGTAAAAACTCAAAGTTCTTTCATCTAAGCAATGTAATTCACATTTTTTTTCTAAGTCATATGTAGCTTGAATAAGAATACTAATCAGTGATCAACTGTGCTAATGCTGGATTTAGAAATTAATTTGGGAAGAAATCTGTATGTACATCAGGTAAACTTTGTCTCATCATATTTCCTTGTAGTTAAAGCTGTTATAACATAACAGGTCCCACTTTTCAATTGGCCTAGCTGGATTCATGGCCTTAAGAAAATCTCCTTTATGGAAATGTGAGAACCAGGTAGGAGATCTAAACCTGGAAGTTTATCAGGAATTTCATACACTAAATTGAGATCACAGAATAGCATCTATTTTTTTATTGTTACTGATCGGGACACTTGCAAATCCTTTTAGAGATCTTTTCCTGGCTGCAGGAGCACAATGAAACCACCTACTGAAGGGTCGGGCTCTAAATGCATATTAAAAGAGCTAAAAGACAAGCCCTCAGTTTTAGCCAACACATAGTCCAGCATGACTAGTAATCTAATCATGGAAAAACACATGACAATCACACATTGCCTTCAAATCTTTTTCAACTTTTATCTGTAAGCTTTGGAGTCTGTGCAGATACGACTTGTTATTACTCATTAAACATTCAGTTATGATATACTTTTATGTCATGCTGCTCAGTACTATGTGCCATGAGTTAGTCATTCTAAACTGACAGGTAAGAGGAAAATGTTGACAGAAAACTGAGAACCAGAATTGTCTTTCCTGCCAGGTAAACAGAGGAGCTTCTTCATATTTTACGTTTCTTAGTAATGGCATTGGTGGGAGCGCATATTTTAAACAACTGGAGTCTCATTAAAAAAAATAAAAATCTCATATTCTGAAAGGTCACTAGAGGAAATTTTTTATTTTTTTTTTGGTTTGGGTTGGATCCAGACAGATACACAGATTGATAATCTTAGCATTATCACCAAACTGTGATGCCTCCCATCGTAAACCCTGGGGAACCTTTTTGTGGAAAACCTTGGCAAATGCTGATACACTTAGCAGATGAACATCAATACAATACAATAGCAAGGACTAAAATTCCTATGCAGAACTGGGAAGAGAGCAAATCTCCTTGTTTATGTATTGTTGATTCTATAGAAGATGCAAGAAATATTTAAATGCCCTACTGCCCAATTTGGAGATAGGAAGCCACAATTCTGAACCACAATTCTTTCTTAGGGACTGTCCACCACAGTGTCAATGACTACCTTTCTTTCATTCACAGTTTCTTGATACAGGGGAATAAACTGGCACTTGTTGACAAATTGCTACCTTTTTTTTTTATTTTATTTTTTTTTTTTTTTACACATTGATAACCATGAAAATGTTTTGAAGGATCAAGGCCAGTGACTCTTGGCTGCACACAGAGATTGCATGATCTTCATTAGCTGCTCCTGCAGGCATGAAGAACAGATTCTGGCATACATTATTATGTAGCTTTATGACACCACAAGGTCTAAAAAACCAGATTTTCTCCAAGAAAATCTCTGAATAGACTGATTTTATTTGTAGTCATTTCAAAGATGCATAGTTTTGATGGCAGAGAGTGCAGCTCTGCTCTGAAATGCAGCTCACTGATACTGAAATCAGCTTATGTTGTTCATAAGATGTTCCTAAATACAATTGCATGGAAAAGTTAAAATCTCATTAATTCCTAATTCATCTAGAGCAACTGAGCTCTAGACAACACAGAGTTGCCCACTTCCTTTCTGGATACTTCCCTTTCATAATTTTTTTATAATTTTCTACTTGTGGATCTTTTATCAGTGGAATCTGTTGCCTCACGGACCAAAGACAATCTGAGAGGAATGTTTTTCAGCTACTTATTAAAAGGATTTTCATATATTAAACTATTAAGCAAACACATATTTCTGAAGAAAAAAAAAAAAGAGAACTACCCTGTAATAATTCAGGAGAACAGGTCTGTAATGTAGTCTTTCATACCTTATGCATAT
The DNA here is from genome assembly GCA_025331215.1 of Actenoides lindsayi. Classification (NCBI taxonomy): domain Eukaryota; kingdom Metazoa; phylum Chordata; class Aves; order Coraciiformes; family Alcedinidae; genus Actenoides; species Actenoides lindsayi. The sequence continues at coordinate 232,123 of WTSP01002946.1, forward strand.
GTGGTTTCATTTCAAATGCAACTACAGAAGAAATATGGGTATTCTTTGGGGAGCATAAAGTATGTCTTCTTGTGAAAAGGTGTACAATGGAACTAAAAAGAAATTCCCATCTTTCTCCAGAACTGCTTTACATCTCAATTTACAACCAGTACTAAAAAAAATTTCTAACAATATTTCTTAAAATTAACTTCCAGAGAAGATAACTATTTAACCTTGTTCTCTACGCCAGAGTATCTGTCTTGTACCACAAGTATTACAAGAATGAAATTCAATGGCAATGTCTTTCTTGTGCACATTACTCTTATGAATTGAATACCTGTTGCCAAATTAATTTCTGGTCTTAGGGTGAGATGTATACATATGCCTACATGAAAAGCATATGGAGAAGCACTTAAAAACAATTAAACTTCTTTCTGCTGTTGACTTGCAAATCCTAGCAAATCAACTATTTTTTTTAGATATTTGTCAATAAGCAGTCTTTCATTTATCAATTCGTCCTCTAGAATAACAATCCCTCACAACATCATGCAATTCCTTTGTAATGATTGACTGCTGCAATCAAAAAGAGCATCTCTCAGGGTAATACAAACCATAAGATGCTACTGTTGACATATAAAACTATCTACAGACACATCACATAAACTTTCCCTTACTGGTAATAGTCATAAATACACTCGAGGCAAACTCCACATTGTAAATAAAATTGTATTTTTGTCACGAATGCCATTGACTAGAAATAACGTTAAGTTTGCTGCTATTTTCTTTCTCTTAAATGCAATTGCTTTAATTTCCAGCTGGATATTGTTCTTCAAAATCAGTGTTGCCTGATATGCTCATCAGTCTCTATGTACATTAGAGATTATTTGGCTTGGAAGGTCTCTCTTTCAGGCACAATATACTACTACAGTGGACAACGAGCAAGGCTGAAATCTGCCAATGGATTTTTGCAAGTTTGAAAAGCTCCTTGCTTACAAGATGAATAATACCCATGAGAACAGAAGTCTAGAGAGAGTGACACTTTCTCAGAAATATGCTGTAATTCCTGTATTTACTGTCTCCATCAGTTCCTGCAGTATTTTAAAACCAGAAGGTACTGCAAATGAAGTGCCATTGCTTAGACTGGTGGAAAGAAATGACAGAAATGCAGACAGCAACACATCCATTTAGGCATCACTCGGGTTTTCCTCCTCTGAAAGCTTCTCTTACTGAAGCACTGGTCCCGAAGATCCTGTGAAAACTTTTTCGGTGGGGGAACGACGCCTGTGATGGTTTCTTCATATTGTTACCTGCAGTGTTCTCACTTTAGAAACCTAAGCACCTATGACAAAAATCTAGGGAAGGTTAAGTTACATCACTCTCCATTTCAGACTGATACAGATGCTGAGGAACCATAGTTGATTGGTTCCACACAATTCCTCCTAACCTTTGTAAAGTGCATGAGGGTAGTTAAGGTAGATGGTATCACTTCTGCTACAAATACTCCTAATTCATATTCCTATAAGCATGCCAGACACTACATAATTTTGGTAAGTGGGATGTGCTGCTTCGATGATACCCAACACTGACCATATACACTCATTTAAAGTAATAGGCATAAATATGTGCAGGCAATATTCCAGACACATAAACCACGTATGATCTCAGAGTACATATAATGCACATAGTGAAATCACACATCCAAGGATCAACTCTCAACACTCCAGAATGGAAACATTATAAACACGTTGAATTTTTCTGACTATTGCAAACTGGACAAATTAATTCTCATATATTTATATTAAGAGGTTATTTGTTAAATTACTAACACATTTAGAAACATGTATTTAGTTAATCTTCTAAAGATACTTTTCAACCAGCAGGTATCTTAAGGCTTATAGAGTTCTTCATCTACTATAAAATCAAGAGATACAGTCTTTGCTTAAAATGGTATTCTACCTAAGATGTAATTACGTGGATTAACAAAACCAATACATCTGTTTTCCTCATAATTTATTCGGAGCTCTAAAAGAGGTTAATCTACTACCTTTTCTAAAATATATGGAAATGCTGTCAAAGAGACTTCTTCAGTATTTATCATAATTATTACTCTCCGCCTGAAAAAATACCCTCTTTTGCCCTTTAAACAAGCAATTTACTTCGTAAAGACAACCAGAAAACATGAATATTCCAACTTCTGTAAATATAATACAGCAACCTGTCAAGTGAAATGATTTATTAAAAACAGAGATATTCTTCTTGCATATTTCATCAAATGAAACCCCTTAATATTTCATATTTAAATAGCAGAAGGATAGTTGTGAGGCAAAAGAACTCTGGCCTATTATGCGTGAAAGAAGGTTCTGTCTTCTCCAAAAGTAACATTCCAATAATCTCATTTGTTTTCTCTTGTATTTTCTCTTCTCTTCTCACTCAAATCTGCTTGACGAAGTTTTTGCCAGATGCTGTTCAAAATACATATATGCAAAAGAATATTTTTCCATATTCAATATAGATTTGTCGATTATGCTCATTGCTCATCTGTCTTAGCATCTTCCAGTAGTGCCTTATTTCACATGAATAACACCTATTGTTTTAGAGCTTGAGAAGTTCAGTCATTTAAGGTGTATGAGGTGGGATGACTTCAGGCACAACCTAAAAAACCCATCATCTGACCAAGACAAGACAGCTACCAGGAATCAGTAAAGGAGGTTTTTTTTCCTAAACACTTTTAATAGCTCTGACTTAGAACAACACAGTCTTCCCTCCTCACTGACATAGGAGCACAGCTGAGATCAATGAGTAACCCATCCATTGCCCTTTCCTAGGATCTAAGCATTTAAACAACAGTGACGTAAGAAAGAGCTGAAAAATCAAAATAGGCCTCCTTAAGCAGCTGTCAGGAAAAAAAACCCAAAACAACACATTCCTGTGACTACTGAACTTGCCTAATAAGGTAATTTCAAAAAATTATTTCTTATTTCCCAGCATTCAATTTTCCTTTGTTCACTGAACCAAGTTTGCACAATGAAGCCAGAAATATCAGCTTCCTTTTCTTCATCTTCAACATTAGTAAAATGTCAGTGGGTTTGGATTTTTATATATTAAAGGAGAAAGATTATGGTTTAGGGGTTTTGTCAGTTTTATTTTTATGATTTTGATGCCATTCTCTGAACATCATTAATATATTACATAGCACTAGTAAGCTTTGAAAATCTGTTTTCTAATACCAAAGTCTAAACATTGGATCTATTTGAATAAATTATGCTCCTCTTGATAATTCAGGATAGAGGAGTCCAGGAATCTCAGAGAAGAGAAATGGATTTTGATCATGATGGAGTAATAACTTTGACTGACACAGATATCGGCAGTCACCCTATTTGCTTACAGTGGGCTTGATGCTAATTCAGGAGGAATAAATCCTCACAACTTTATATACTGTGAAGTCACGTCTAGATCTGATGATTATGCAACCACTTCCCTTTACTAGATTTTAAACTATTCTTAACTCCCTTCTCACAGCTGAAGATGAGTGTATGGAAAGAGCACAATGAGTTAAGTAATCACAATGAGTAAGCAATATATCAGCCTGTTTGGCTACCAATCAAATAAAGAACCAGCTACACAGATCTCAGCCAAATTCTCACCTAGTACCCATCTTTTACTCCACTGAAAAATAAAATTGACACAGATTGCTGAAGTACCTTCCATGAGGGGACTCTGCTCAAGTGTTCTATTATAATACACATTGCCTTGGAGATAAACTTCAGTATTTATTGCTGTCACTTCCCAAAATCAAAGAGCTTCAGGGGCTTCACACTATCTCCTTCTTACAACAGGTAACATTGAAAATAATGGATGTGCTTTTGATCTCAAAAGCCAAAGGACACTATATTTGTATTTAGTTTTTGTTATCAAAATACAACTTGATGTTTACAGTAATCCTGCATCTCTCTTCAGGTAACAAAACTGAAATGTGGAATTACGTAAGTTTTTAGCATCGAACAAGACCTACTAAAGTCAAGTTAAACTTGTAAAAAATACCTTGTAAAAAATAATCATATTCGACACATAAAAATGAATCTAATAATTTTACCTTAGACACTGTTTCTCCCCTCCCCAATACATTTCAAAGCAAGAAATAACATGGCTTTTTAATGTAACATTTATGTAATTCACTAAGAAAAGAAATTCAGTGTTGAGAGGCAGCAATACTGTACCTTGATTTCTTCTATTTCATCTGGCACTATCTTGTATGCAGATATAGTCCCACCCAACCTGAAATCAGGAGAAGAAAAATATTCTCTGAAATCAGGAGAAAAATATTCTCAAAATCAGTAACACAAGGCACAGCATGTTAATGGTGTCATGACTTGTTTCAAAACACAAATACGACTGACTCCTACCAAATTAGAGGCAAAACACACAAAGCCCCAAGACAAAAGCAAAAAAATCCCTTTCCTTTCTTTGTCCAATGAAAAGTCTTCATGTGAATAGCATAAATATTAGGAACAAGGTGTCCTTCACCAGTCTGAAAGATAGGAAATAGGTCAACCAGGCAGAATTACCATCAACAGGATGTTATTCTTTATGTTAACAGCCATCATTCATCACATTCTACAACTTCTTGTTTGCTGTCTAAGCCATATGGATGTGTTTAAATATCTGAAGCCTGACGTGCTTTGTGCTCAGTATTTCACTGAGCTGCTCTACACTCTCAAATGCCTTGAAAAGCAATTGTAGAAATTGAATTGTTTTAATTAGACATGTGTGTACTGACCTCACAAACCACACAGACTCTATGGCTTCCATGTTTGGAAGGTTTCTGCAGTTCATGATTAGTAATAAAAAGTGGGTGATACGCAATAGTTGGCACTGATGTAGAAAATCAGGGGGAGTCTGTTCCACACTGAGCGTCCTGAACTTATTTGTCTACATCCTGCAAAATCGTATAGTAAAGGAATGGCTCACATACTGAAGATACATGAATAGCATGTACTATAAATGGTGGTAAATATTACATTTTTTCCCAGAGGCATGAAGACATGGCTTCTTTTATTTCATGAAGCAGTATCATCCATAGTGACAATTCAGACCTAAAAATAAAACTGCACTCATGACCTCCCTGCTGGCTCCACGCAGCAACACTAGTCATTTTCTTGGTCCTACAGAAATGGAAAACACGTACGAAGCTATTTATTATAAAGATGCAGTCAGCTATCTAATGTGTATTTGCATTGTCTTCCTGTTATGGGAATTTTTCCTTCCACTTGTCAGCATTCCTACACAGATGTATTTCCTTATGTTCAATCTTGAAATTACCACATATATTGCTTACTCAACCTAAAAAGGGGGAAGAGAGTAACACAGAAAACACAAAGATTTTCCCCATAACTCCTGCCTTTCCATTCTCTAGAAGTCACTCTCAGAACGAATGGTTTGGAGACTTTAGGTGGAAGATGATGTCTGCATAAGAAAAGCAAAGTCTGAAGTCCGTCACTGCTCCAAGTAACAGCAACTGCGTTTTCCAAGGTAGAGACAGGGTCCAGACATTAAAGCATTTGAATTCGCTATGAACAAATGAGTGCAGCAATTGTTCTCTATTTCCTCTGCAACTTCCATTGCTACTAATCATCAACAGAGTTGAAAATTGGAGAGAACCAAAACACTTTTTTGCCAGTACAAGTACAAAATCAGCTTTTATTCTTTGCTATACCTGACCTTTGTTCAAGCGGTGTTTCCAGGGATACCTACCAGAAATTGGTTTTAACATCACAACGAAAGATTGCTTCATCATACCGTGCAAAGAACATATCAGATCTGTGCACGTTATCATTACACATGACCAGTCCTATTGCTCCTGGAATGAGGTCCATAAGAAAGTACTTTTTATTCAGTTCTTTCATATCCATTCCAGTCGGCAGTCTGGAGTATCCAAAAAATAATTTCATTAACTTTCTATGCTCTACCAGAGGGGAAGGACAGAGCCTCTGCTGCCAACACTCACCAGCAGGGAGTTCCACCCAGTAGATTTCTGTACTGGCCACCCTCAGCAGAACTATTACACACTTTCTTGGAATATATTAGAAAATAATAATTAAAAATCAAAATAATTGACTCAGTAAACTCATCTGGCTTGCTTAAACCATTATTAGCATCATTTTTGACAAATAGTTCTCCAAAGCTTTGTGTCAAGAGTTTAACATATTCTGAATCTGCCAAGTTGCAGTCCAAATGGTAGTACATTTTAAAGTAAAATGTCAGTTACCACTATTCCACATTTTTTAAAAAGATACATTAAAATTTGTTAGTGTTTAAATAAATAATCTCTCACCTATAGCTCCAGCTCACCATATATATCTTAACACATCTTCAATCCTACACTGACATCTTTAACTTGAAAATCCAGACTACATACAGAAATAATAATAAATTTGAAACTGAAAGAAAAGCAGAAACACATAAATAGAGAATTCTATAAACTCCTGAGAACTAAAATGAAGTTTTTAAGAAGTCTATACTTTTTCATTTCAGAACATTAGATTTCACTCAATCTTAAAACTCCTGAAAAAGAGATTCACCACAGCAAACTGCCAGTCAAATCTGGTACTTTATACACAAAATCAAATGTCTTTATTATGTCCTCTAAAGTATGGTTGTGAGTTTCACCAAAGTTTAAAGGCACAGATTGAGACATTCCAGTTAACACAGCCTGAACTCTTCTACTTGTCATAAGTATGATAGATGTAAGGAACAGAATTTTTTGGTTTATGATATAATAAACTATGTCTGATAAAAAAGGATTTAAGCAGCCTATTTGGCAGTCTGTGAGTAATGAAAAACAACATATAGATAAAAATTTTAAAGCATCTGCTTTTTTTTTCCTGGCAAAGGTCTTGATTAGCTTCAACGTCACGCACAAAATATTATGCCACAAAATTCACTCGCCAAGCGAACTCAAGAGGCAGAACCAGTTGTGAAACATGCTGCATATTCTTCACTCAAAAATCATAAAACCCAGCTCATTCCAACCCTGTGGTAAATACTCTAAAGAGAAATTTGAAGGCGCTTAGTTTGGTGTTACCAAACTGTTATTGCATATCTCCCACAGATAGAGACGTCCACAGTGTAAGGGACTACACAACGTTACACACACAAGTTACACAGAAAAACAAAAACAGTATGATGAAGGGTAAAAAAGAACATCAAAATCAAGGCAAACTGAAAATCAATGTATTAATTGGTATGTCCAACTTAAAGAAAACTTCAGATTTCAAATGTTTCTCTGAACTGCATTTAAGTGTTGCCATCAATTGCGACCTATTTGCTTGTTATTTTACAAGTCCTTGACTCGATCACTGACACCTGAAAGAATAAAAACCAGACAATAACACACGGGAAATTTAATCTACAGGATGGGACACAATCTGTGACGGAGGACTTGCACATGGCATATGCTTTTTCATTTTCTTAGGAGCAACCTCTCTCCGCAGGTTGGTTTTGCTAGGACATTTTACACTAACTTTCTTGATCATACTGTTTCAAGAAGCAATTATACTGCACTCAGAAAAACAAAGGACCACCTAGCATGAGTACATACTAACTACTGTGGGCCTTGTAGGCTAGAATATAATGCAGCAAAGAACATGTTAAAAGGGCCAAAATTCAGTTCAGCGGGGACCCAATTTTTGTGCAGACTTCACTCCTCATTTTTCACACACTTCGGTTTTAGTATAGATCTTATTATTTTTTTCTCCAGTTGAGCAACACAACATCCAGCATCCTACAATATAAATGGCATTTTCTCTCAGATCAAATACACAATCAAGCAAAAGCAAAGCTAAATATAAAGCCATCTACTTCCAGTGAACTGAAAAGACAGTCACAAACTTAATCTATAGAGACCTAACGTGCAAAGTCTTTCTGTCCCCAACTGCAGTATTTTCATACTATAACAACTCATGTTATTTAAGAGTGAAATTATTTTAAATACTAGTTACATTTAATTTTTCCACATGAATATATATGAGACAATACCCGAAAGGTCCCACAATTTCTATTCAAATTTGGATAGACATCAGTCTCATCAGACCTATATCATACCCTGCCTAACAGACACCCCAGTTCTCTAATCCCTTTGTAGAAGGGAAGTGAAATTATTCCTAGATGTAGAAATTAGAGCTGACACTAAGAACAAAGAATCACATCTTATATTGAGCTAAAATGGTGAAGGTCTTTGAAGAGAGAATCAGAAAAGACAGAAATTCCATAAAAATAATTGGGAAATAATAAATCTCAAAACTATTTGCACAGGAGTTTTTGAAAGAACAGAAACTTTGTGTCTGTATTAGGGAAACTATATTAAGAAAAAAGTGCATCTCAGGTTGACATCTAATGCATAGACTGAGTTCACAGGAAGTTCACAAAAAGGATTCAGGAGAATGTGGAAGCCCAGGTTTCTATAGCAACCTAAGAAATTAGCAAAATATGGGAAATAAACTGAAGTGAAGCCAATACAGTTGTATTGGAACAGATGGAAGCTTTACTACTTCACAAATTAAAGCAGAGTATCACTGGAGAGGGAAAACTTGAACTTCATCCAAGTTAAGGATAGTTAAGAACCAGGAAGAACCATGCTCAAATAGAGTCAAGAAACAATGAATCACAGACCGAATGGGAAGAGAACTCAAGGTGACAAACTTTAAGAGTAATAAATTGTAACTCTGTTATAATCATAAACTAAACATTGTTTTAATAAGTTATTCTTCTGTGACCTGTTTGATGTATGCTTCAATACTCTATCTAAAGCAGAAACTAGATTACTCATTTTAAAAAACATTTATTCTTGATATAAGGTTAAAATTATCAGTGTTATTCTCCATATAGTTGCAAGTTGGACTTCTGACTGGTTTTCCTCTGTGCCCCTGTATATATGCATGTGCTGATGGACTCACTGGATTATTATTGCATAGCTACATCACGTGCAAGACACTTGTGCACTTGGACTGCGTCAATACTGGCCAGCCTTTAAAATTTGAATTCTGAACAAAGATATGAACACCGTCTTTATATACAGTTCCAGCTTCAGTGACTGCCATAAGAAGCTGAGATATTGATTCATCCGTTAACTTAATAAATGAGTCATACTGAATGCAATGAAGTCAATTTTCTAAAAATAGCTTGTAGCCAGTTTGGCTGCTGTCATCTGCTGAAGTGCTCCAATGCCACTTCAATTAAAAATCTTTCTTCAGACAGATCACTGTCTAAATGATATCAAGTTGTCACTAAACCTCCTAGTGAAACTCTGCTTCATCTTTAAATCAAAGCAAAGCTCAAAATCCTCTACTCAACTTTTTTTTTTTTTTTTCTTTTCCAGATCCCTCTTGTCACCTCTCAAATATATTTGTTATCTACCTCCAGGATATTCTACCTTTTGACTGACTTATAAAACAAGCAGAATATTCAAGAGAGACTGTCCTTGTGAGAAGATCAAATGACTGCGAGCCAGACTGACTACTTCTAATTCTAAGGGGATCTTCATTTTATCACAGGCTATTGTTTTATGTGTTATGGTCCTACTCCTGCTGGATCAAATTGACCAAGACAGCATTTTTAGTGTACTCAACTAGACTAGCTTAATGTTGACCCATGAGACATCAGCAAACCATCTTGCCTTGTATCCTCACCTACAGCCGAAACTTCAGTCTATTCCAGGGAACAAGGTAGGAGAATTGCATTTCAAAGCAACTTTGTTCTCCACTACCTGTACGAGCACACATTAAAAGCAGACACAAAGCTACTTTAATTGATACTAGTTTCTACTGACATTTGACAAATTGTTAAAACACCCTGAAGGGAGGTAGTAAGAAGCCAGCCTATTTTGGGCTCCCTTCCTACACAACAGAACACTGGCAGCTAGAGAAAGCTGGGCTGCAGCTCCTATTGCTGGCTGCATGCCAGCAATGAACTGTGCAAAACAGCTTGCAAAGTGCTTTGTGATGACAGTTTTACTTACTCTAATGTGTAGAATTACATGATGAAGATCCAGCCCGTGGTGGTTTTTTTGTTTGCTTCCTTCCCCCTCCACCCCTCAAATGTTTTAATAATTTGATCTTAGAATTTATACCATTTCCAAACCCACACAA